>PVIY010044075.1:0-19939 GCA_004026745.1 Myrmecophaga tridactyla
TCTTATAAATGCCAAAATAAACTGAGATTTCAAAATAGTGTATTCTCTGATTTTATGAACGGTGTCCTGAATTGGTTCATGAATATTTGAAAAAATGGAGTGTCCATATGTGTTGATGATATATATCCAAGTCTGATTCAGAAGTTCTCTGATATTCCAAATAATCAGAGTGATAAGAAGGAAGTAGAAACTCAGAAAGCTTTATGGTTCATGATGTAATTTGTAAGGGAGCCTGTGTGAACAGCAATGTTTGAATAATAAATATTTAGCTAACCAAGTAAATAAAACTAAAATTCCTGAAGAGTACAGAATAAAAAACAATTGAAACATTGTACCAATGAGCTATAGATGTAAATATGCCTATAAAGTCCAATTTGCAGAAGCTAACATATAACATATCTGTCAATTATTTATGTACAGGCAACTCCTACTTTTATCCCATTCATAAATTAAATAGTATTTTTCCAGAGGCTCTCATTGCAATACTTTGTAATATGTTCCTTCACACATCTTACTTTTCTCTGGTAGACTAACTCATATGTTTTACTTACCTTCTACTTTTTATTTATTTTATTTTTAAATACCAAAAAAGACAAAGCAAATGCAAACATTCCTATTCTGATCACTCCGTTCTACATATATAATCAGTAATTCACAATACCATCACATAGTTGCATATTCATCATCATGATCATTTCTTGGAATATTTGCATCTATTCAGAAAAAGAAATAAAATGAAAACAGAAAAAAAATTTATACATACCATACCCCTTACCCCTCACTTTCATTGGTCACCAGCATTTCAAACTAAATTTATTTTAACATTTGTTTCCTCTATTATTTATTTTTATTCCATATGTTCTACTTGTCTGTTGACAAGGTAGATAAAAGGAGCATCAGACACAAGGTTCTCACAATCACGCAGTCACATTGTGAAAGCTGTATCATTATTCAATCATCATCAGGAAACATGGCTACTGGAACACAGCTCTACATTTTCAGGCAGTTCCCTCCAGCCCCTCCATTACATCTTGAATAACAAGGTGATATCTACTTAATACGTAAGAATAACCTCCAGGATAACCTCTCCACTCTGTTTGGAATCTCTCAGCCATTGACACTTTGTCTCATTTCACTCTTCCCCCTTTGGTCGAGAAGGTTCTCTCAATCCCTTGATGCTGAGTCTCAGCTCATTCCAGGATCTCTGTCCCACATTGCCAGGAAGGTCCACACCCCTGGGAGTCATGTCCCACGTAGACAGGAGGAGGGTGGTGAGTTTGCTTGTTGTGTTGGGTGGAGAGAGAGGCCACATCTGAGCAACAAAAGAGGCTCTCTTGGGGGTGACTCTTAGGCCTAAATTTTAAGTAGAGCTGTGTGCCAGTAGCCATGTTTCTTGATGATGATTGAATAATGATATAGCTTTTACAATGTGACTGTGTGATTGTGAGAACCTTGTGTCTGATGCTTCTTTTATCTACCTTGTCAACAGATGAGTAGAACATATGGAATAAAAATAAATAATAGGGGGAACAAATGTTAAATTTAGTTTGAAATGCTAGTGATCAGTGAAAGCGAGGGGTAAGGGGTATGGTATGTATAATCTTTTGATCTGTACTTTGTGGGGTTAAGTTTCATATGAACAACCCCCAAGACTGGGGGCTCAGCCTATAGCTTTGGTTGTCCACACTGCTTGTGAGAATATCAAGAATTTAGCTTGGGGAAGTTGAATTTCTCTGCGTTCTCACCATTCCCCGAAGGGGACTTTGCAAATACTTTTCCACTTACTGATCGAATCACTCTGGGATTCATCGGGGCATCACTCTGGACAAACCAACAAAATCTCATGTCCTAGCCAAGATTCCAGGTACTTATGGTGTTCAATCAAGCTATCTACATAAGTTATATTAGGAAATGCACTAGTCAAAATATAAATTTTGTACCAAATAAACATTTTTTGCTTTAATCTCACACATAAGGTGAAATTTTAAAATATTAATTACTCTCTATTTTCAGCACCCTGCAGTAATGACATTCCTTTGTTCTTCCTCATGCAAAAACATTTTTAAAATTTATACATTTAGTCACTATTATTATACACTCTAGGCATTCCTAGATTATGCCATCTCAATCTTTATTGTCTATCTTTCTTTCTGATTTCATTTATGCCCCCAGCCCTCTTCCCTCTATCCTTCTCACATGCAGCTTCATTCAGAGTTTAACATAATTGTATTACAGTTAGGTAGTATTATGCTGTCCATTTCTGAGTTTTTATATTCAGTCCTGTTGCACAATCTGTATCCCTTCAGCTCCAATTACCCGATATCTTACCCTATTTCTATCTCCTGATGGTCTCTGTTACCAACGAAGTATTCCAAGTTCATTCACTAATGTCAGTTCATATCAGTGAGACCATACAGTATTTGTGCTTTTATTTTTGGCTAATCTCACTCAGCATAATGTCCTCAAGGTCCATCCATGTTGTTACATACTTCATAACTTTATTCTGTCTTACAGCTGCATAATATTCCATCGTATGCATATACCACAGTTTGTTTAGCCACTCGTCTGTTGATGGACATTTTGGCTGTTTCCATTTCTTTGCAATTGTAAATAATGCTGCTATAAACATTGGTGTGCAAATGTCTGTTTGTATCTTTGCCCTTTGGCAGACTCTCCCAGCTGGGGGTGTGGTGGAGACAGAGGAGAGGTTGTAGGCTGGTTTTAATGGCTACAAATTACCAAGCCCTGGTGTCTGAATTCCTTATGGCAAGGATTCCATCTGAGTTGGGTCTCATCCCTCCTTTGGGGGGAAGGCACAGGCTCCAAACAAGCTCTCAAACAAGCTTATTTCTGCTTATGCTGGGGCAGTTTCAGCCTGAGAAGTCCTGCCGCTGTATCCAAAGGCAGTCAAGACTTTGTAGAAACACAGCCACACAAACCTCTGTTTCTTTTTTTTTTTTCTTTTTCCGTCAGCCCTTTCCCCTTGGTGCTGGGGCAAAAATGAGCGACCTACGCTTTGACCAGGTTCACCTGAGCTGGGGGTCTATTTTTAGTTGTCAGAATTTGTTAATTAATTCCACAATTGGCGTTTGGTTGCGCTCAGCCCCTGCTGTTGGTAAAGTCCCTTTCCTTTCCCCTCTGGGAAGCAGCCTGTGGGGGAGGGTGCTCACAGCTGGTACAGCTGGTCCAGACTGGTGTATGCTGTGTGACCAGTCACTGGTATGGTGCCAGGAGCTGTTCTGTACTCTTACTGGTTATTTAGTAGGTGTTCTGGAGGACGAACTAAATTGCGCACCTTGCTAAGCCGCCATCTTAGTTCCTCCCCTGGTAGGTAATTTTTTGCTTTCAAAACTTTCAGTTTGTCATTTCATTTCTTTCTTGGTTCTCACTGCTGCCATGGTTTCCATATAAAAGTTAATATTTAATATTGTTGAGGCTCCCTTATATGTGATACTTTGTTTCTTTCATCAGTGTTCAGGATTCTCTATTAGTCTACAGTTTGATTTTAACAGATCCTGTATCTGAGTTTATCCTGTTTAGAGTTATGTGTCTTGGAAATGTGTATTCATGTCTTTCATTACATTTGGTATGTTTTCAGACATTATTTCTTTGAATATTCCCTTTCCTCCTTTCTCTTGTTTTCCTTCTGAGAGTTCCACAATGTGTATATTGGCATTTTGATGGTATCGCACAGTTTCCTTGGGCTCTGCATTCTTTACTTCATTCTTTCTTCCTTTTGTCCTTCAGACTAGATGATTTCAATGGTTTTATCTTCACATTCACTCTTTTGTTCCTCTGCCAGCTCCAATCTGCTATTGAACCCCTCTAAGAAGTTTAAAATTTCTATTATTGTGGTCATTAACTCTGTTTGGTTCCTTTTCATCATTAAAACCTCTCTATTGATATTCTCTTTGTGTTCATCTGTTGTTTTCCTGATTCCTTTTGTTCTTTGTCCATATTTTCCTTTAGCCCTTTGAGAATAATTAGGATTATTTTTTAAAAGCCTGGAAAGTCCCAGAACTAATCCTCCTCATTGATGTTTTCTAATCATTTAATGTTCTCTCTTGCCTGGACTAGCACTCCCTATTTCTTTGTATATTTTCTAACATTTTGTTGAATCCTGGACATTTTGATATTTTAATGTGTTATCACTGGAATTTAGACTCTGAGCTGTCCATTCCTTAAGTTTGTATCCAGATAGCACTATGATATGAATACCGGGAGCATTAGGCTCTGTTCAGTTTTCTTCATTCTTTTTTTTTTTTTTTTCCCTGCTCACCAATGTGTGAATCATTTCAGTTATCTTATCTGGATTTCACAGATTCTTTCTGCTGCCAGCTCCAATCTGCTCTTGAACCCCTGTAGGGAATTTCATTTCATTTATTGTATTGTTCTATTCCATTATTCATTTTTGGTTCCTTTTTATAATTTTCTATCTCTTCTTTGAGGATTTTCATTTACTTCTAATATTGTTCTCCTGTTATCTTTTAATTCTTTCGCCATGCTTTCCTTAAGTTCTTTCTCCTTATTTAAGATCTTATTTAAGATCATTCTTAAAAGTCTGTCAGGAAGATCAGCTGAAGCAAAAGTGAAGTGCAGGCTCTTCTCTGTCTTTAATAAGGCATCATCTTGTCCTGGGCTTGTTCTTGCTAATGACCTTAGGAATTCCTGTTTATAGGAATTGGAATGCCTCCTCTACTTCCTATGAAATTGACTTTCTCCCTCTCCTGGGAGGGTGCTGTACTGTATGATTTACTGCAGGTAACCCTTTGTCCCAGGCTGCTTCCTCTTACTTGTTCTTATACAACTTTATGTATCTGCAAGCTGTTTCTGTCTGCAGAGAAAGTTCTGGGAGGGCTAGCCAGAGAGGAGTATCCTGGATGAGTCTTTCAGGTTTCCAGAGGATAGATCATCACTGATTTACAGGCACCCTTGTATGTACATAGGGGTTACTCTGCCCAAAACAGTGCCAGGGACACACAACTGCAGTGCCCCAGGGAATGGGTGGGGGACACCATGAGCTTCTGCCATTTTTAAAGCTGCGTCGTCATGATAAGGCATTTGCACAGTGACTCCAGCCTTTTGTTTTCAGATGGAAGAGGAAGATCACTCTGCCAGTTTTTGCTAGTTTAAATATTCTGTTGTGGAATGGCACCTTTGAGTATCTTTTGCCACCATCTTGGTTGACCATTATCACTCTTGATTATCTTTAAAAGCCATTTTCCTACCTGTGTCTTCATTTTCCCTGCTTTTATTCAAGTCTTATCACCCATTGCCTGACTGTTTGAGGAGGCTCATAAGTAGGCAGTTAGTAAGTGGTTAAGAGTGTAAGCTGTGTAATTAGATGAGATCAAGGTCTTGGGTGTGACCCTGGCATAACTTCTGTATGTCCCAATTTTCTAATTTGTGAATGCATATAATCAAAGGATAAATACTGCAAAGGGTTGTTATGAGTATTTAATAACATAATTCATGTATAGTGCTTGATCTCTAGTATGGGCTAAAAAGTGCTAGGTTTTATAATTATTTTTATGGAAAGACTGGTGGTTATCTAGCTGATAACCATTGTATACTTCTTTGATAACAGAATCACATTCTTATTTATTGTGGCGAGAAGTCCAGCTGAACAGTTACATGTTCCTATTTTCCTTGCATCTAGATGTGGCCAATGAGGTGTGAACCTAAAGTTGCACATGATTTAAATGAAGGATCTTAGGGAGGGAGCTAATCAATGTCGAAGGTGAATCTCTTTTGCCCTTGTTCTTTCCTGCTGTCTGGGATGCAGATAAGATGGCCAAAGCTCTAGCAGTCACCATGGGTTCACTAATGACTATTAGAAGGAGCTTGATGTTTTATCACCATGTAGGTACTTATCCAGGTTGAAAATTGCAACTTCCTAACTCATTTTACATGAGGAAAACAATAGAATCTCATGTATTCAAGTTACTGTAATGTTGGATTTTCTGTTCTGTATAGCCAAACTTATTTTGAAATTATTTATTATTACTACCATCATTCTTTCTCTTATTCTGTGTCTTTAGGATATACAGGCTATGTCTGACTTCTTCATAATTTTATAATGCTGTCTCTTGTATGCCCTGTACTGCAGTCATAAGTGCTGCCCTATTACTGATGTCTGTACATCTTAAATGCCGTTCCCATTGTCTGGAATGGGAATCTTCGCTCCTTAATCATATTCATTTGATAAATCCTTACCCATCCTGTAGGTCTAATTTCACTGATCATCTTACATGTGTTCAGTTCTGGCTTGCTTTCTTTTCTTCTTCTGAGTTTTCCTGGATCTTTGTCACATATTTTATCTATACATTTGCAATCTTGGATTGAGGGTATTTTAGGAGCAGCATGTAGTGAAATAAACATGACTTCTGATATCAGGTGCATTTGACGTCATCCACTAATACCACAGTCTTATCCCCAAATGCCTCTGTGTCTCCCCTAATCAGACTCAATTCCTCATCATTTCTCAACCCCTCTGTCTTTTCTTGTACATCCTCTGGGCATCGTGGTCTGCTACCAGCATAACAGCTATATTGTCAAGGTCTTTGTGGGGTTGCTGCTTTTGTGCTTCTGCTTCAGCATCAAAAGTCCTTGAAAGCTAGAACTATATTTTATTGAGCCCTATATCTCCAGAACCTTCCATAGGTCATTACCAGAATGTCCTTGGTGATATCTATGAGCCCAGTAAAGTGAAGAGTAGCAACAGTAGGAACGATGTGGCATCCTAAAGAAGATCTTCATTTTAGAAAAAAGGTAATTAAACATGCCATTTAGACTATCACATAATTTTTAAAAAACACTTAAAGAATGACATTTCAAAAATTATTTCCTTCTCATTATCTCTGAGGGAAAATTGATGTTATCATTTTATTGCTGTTGGAATTTTTGTAGTTCAGTCAAGGTTGGTCAATAACAAATTTCCATCCTCTGAGGATTATTGTAAATTAGCAGGAATAGAGATTATATTTAGTGAAATGGGTTATTTTACCTGAAAAGAGTAAATTATCTTTTCTTTCATGTGTTGAAAGACTTCTTATTACCAGCACATTGTGGTGGCGTGAAATGGTGGGAGTTGATGTGTAAAGATTCTCTTTGCCTTCCCTATCATCCATGTAGAAAAATAAAAGTAATAATGACTAATGCCATTATATTATCTCAGTGTGCTGGCTTGAAAGGATTATGTGCCCTCGAAAAGCCATGTTTAATCCTGATTCATCTTGTGGAGGCAGTCTTTCTTTTAATCTCTATTCGGCACTATAGGTTGGAAACTTGATTAGATTATCTCCACAGAGGTGTGACGTGCCCAGTTGTGGGTATTAGATTAGAGGGAGGTGTGACTCCACCCATTTCCATAGGTTTTGTTTAGTTTACTGGAATCCTTTAAAAGAGGAAACATTTTAGGGAAAGCAGCAGAGCCATAAGAACCATGAAAGTCCATGCAGCCAGAGACCTTTGGAGATGAAGAAGGAAAACTCCCCTGGGGGAGCTTCATGAAACAAGATGCCTGGAGGAAAACTAGCAGACATTGTGATGTTCACCATGTGCCTTTCCAGTTGAGAGAGAAACTCTGAATTTCATTGGCCTTTTTTTGGGTCAAGGAAACCTCTTGTTGGTGTCTTAGCTTGGGCATTTCTATAGCCTTGCTTTAATTTGGACATTTTCACAGTTTTAGAACTGTAAACTTGCAACTTAATAAATTCCCCTTTTATAAGCCATCCCGTTTCTGGTATATAGCATTCTGGTAGCTAGCAAACTAGAATGCTCAGATACTTTTTTTTTTTAGATAAAAGCAAAATACATAAAAGTTTCCATGTATTTGAAAGGTGGTCTTGACTTTCTAGAACTTTTAAAACTCATGTTGACTATTTTTCCAAGAACACTAATTTCATTGTTAATATATTCATGTTTGGTTGCTCTCAGGATAAGAAGTAATTGCTATTTAATTATACCCATGAATATTTAATTCAGTAAATAACTGGTATTTATACTGTTATTTCACTTTGGTCCAGTATTTTTCAGACATAGGTGTCTGAAAGATCTTAAAAAACTGGGAAAAATATTCCAAGGGTTTATAAACGTACAAGGGTTTATGAAATTCTGACTTTCCAGAATGACTAAAATGTTTATAATATATTTCTTCCCAGCATTGATATATTTCAAATGATATCTAAAAACTTCTTTTGAGAGTTTACCATTAGAAAATCTCTTAAGGACTAATGATAATGTGATAATAATGAGAGTAATGATTACTTAGCACTTCCTGTGAACCAAGCATGGTATTAAGGTTTTATTTTTTTAAAACATGTTTATTCAATTCTCATGTAATGTAGGTACTGTTGTTATTCTCACTTTAGTTCAGCAGCTTAGGTTAAATTGCTTAGCATCAAACAGCTACTAAGTAGTAAACTGTAATTTAATTCAGACCATATGGCTTCAGTGCGAATGATTTAATTACTTTATTATATCTCTTACAGTACTAACTTGAGGAATAAATACAGACATAGTCTGAGAGAAATTAATTTATAAAACATTCACTTATCCAAGGATTAAACTCAATAAGAAAAATGCAACCCAGAAGAAAATGGGAAAATGTAGAACAGGTAGTTTAAACAGGAGAAAACAGGAATGGTGTATGAACATAAAAAGGTGTTCAAACTCTGATTATCATTTTGTTCTCCAAAAGGAATTCCAAGAGGTTCGAGGCAATTTATAGTTAAAAGTCAATCCTACTACTAGGTATATATCCAGCAGAATTGAGAACAGGGACTCGGATAGATATTTGCACACTGATGTTCATATTGGCATTGTTCCCAATTGCCAAAAGATTGAAGCAACTCAAGTGTCAGTCAACAGGTGAATGAATAAACAAAATGTGGTATATACACACACAATGGAATATTATTCAACTTTAAAAAGGAATGACTTTCTAATACATACGACAACATGGATGAACCTTGAGTGAAATAGGGAAGACATAAAAGGAGAATTATTGTAGAAACTCACTGATATGAAATAATTAGAATAAGCAAATTCACAGAGTCAGAAACTAGAATACAAGTCACCAGGGAATGGAATGGGGGTAGGCAATGAGAAGTTAAGACCTAAAATGTACAGGGTTCCTATTTGGAATGAAGGAAATGTTTTTGGAAATGGATGGTGGTGATGGTAGTACAACTTTGTGAATGTAATTAATAGCACTGAAGTACATATGTCTGAAGCACATATTTCCGAAGGGGAAACGTTAGGTTGATATATGGTAACAGAATAAAAATTAAAAAAATTAAAATCCATTGAACTACACTATACAAACAGTGAACTCTAAGTTAATTTCCTCAATTGTAACAAATCTTCCATACCAATGCAAGGTTTTAACAACAGGGTGGTTTATGGAAATCTTGTATTTTATGCAAGATTGCTCTGTAAACCCATAGCTTCTCTATAGAGAAAAAACAGTTAAAGTAAAATAATTAAATATAAAATAGGAGAGCAAATATTTAAAACAGGCAGAAGAACTTGATGTTGCCAGGCTTCTGATGTGGGCAAATTACAATTGGATAGTAAATTTGGCTCTTGGTTTTCTAGCAGCTGAAGTGAAAATATTTTAAGCAAGAAAAAACATTTTCTAGCTAGAGGCTGCATGATGTATAATTCACCCAGAGTGACAAGTATTGCCTGGAACTGAATTCATAAGATGAATTTTTGCCATTTTAACAACTTAGGTCAGAGTATATTGATGAAAATATTGATAAAGCATTCTTATACCCAATTTGAAATTTTACCAATGGTACTTTCATTTTTACATGCTCTGTTTTTTGTACTCATAATATTTATATACTTAGAGGATATGTGGTTTCAATCTTGGGCAAAAATCGTGTTTTTTTTCTTCTTCATGTTTTTATTATTTTAGATTTCAAGAAGATTCTGCAGGAAAATTGAATTCCTCTCAGAGTTCTCATAGAGTTATCATATACAATCACATCATAAATTGCCTATGTGGAAACAAGAGAACAGTTCTTTCTTTAGCAATTCATTTTTATCACTTTCTTCAGTCTAGTTATATGTGCTCTACCTGCAAAACAAGCCAGATGTACTTTAATACTCACTCTTGAGTCACCAGTTTTCAATTATTAGATGTCAGCATGACCTATGGCACACAATGTACAATTTTATTGGGAAATGTTGTTAATATGAGGAAAAGTTTGTCTGTGGTTTTTATAAAATGTTACTTTTTTCCTTCACTTGTAATAGATATTAAGTTGCATAATGCAAACAGAATGTTAGGAGTGGTAATTGCTTTTTAATATTATTGAAGATGTAACAGATTGCTCTAATTTTAATTTATACAAATGAAGCCTTAAAAAAAACATTTGTACTAAAAGTTATAGCTTCTTGAGTCAGACCGCTTTGAAGTAAATTATTCTAATCAAATTAAAAATAATAGTAAAATCTTCAGTGAATGTAGATTAAGCCATAAAACACATGATGCTAGCTAAATTTGAAATTAGAGCCAACTACAATGGCTATATGTGGGTTTCGAAAAATGGCACTGGTAAATTGTGTGTCTGCATTGAAAAGATGAGGTTTGTGGCATATGTGGGTGTTTTTTTAGCAATCATGGAATGAGGTATATAAGAAACTCTTTTCAGATATGGCATAGAAATAAAAAAATGTTACCCTGAGCACTTTGAAATATACTCAGCAGCTTCGGTTTTAGCTCTGTGCTAGATCATTTCCTGTGGTAGCAGGCGTGTTAAACAGATTATTTTATCTAGTCCATACAACACTTTTTTTTTTTTGTATGCTATAATGGTGGGGGTGACGTTTCATTCTTTTTCCATGTGAGTATCCCCTATTGCAGCACTATTTGTTGAATTTTTCTTTTTTTGGTTTGGCTTTTCATTTGTTTGTTTTTCTTGTTTGTTTTGAGAAGTGCATGGGCCGGGAATCGAACCTGGGTCTCCTGCAAGGCAGGCGAGAATTCTACCACTGAACTACCTTTGTTCTTCCCCCATCCGACACTTTTATGAGTAGTCACTTACTCTCAATTTACAGATGAGGAAATTGAGGCTAAGAGAGGTTACAGAGTTTCACTGCTAGTAGGAGATGGGGTTTAAACTGCTAGTTTGGGACTCTAAACTGCTAAAACTTTCCCCTCCTATATATGAGGACTTCAGTTTTCCTTACAACAGCCCTGCCATTCTTTCTTGTTCACTCTTTATCTGTCAGGAAGTGACTTTTCTTTCATCTAAACTTGGGTCCTATAGTCTTTGCCACTTCTCAAAACCCTGTTTTGTATTATAACTAATTCTGCAAGTATGTTGATCTATTATCCTTGATTCTTAGCTCCAGAAGCTGTGGCTATATTGCCCTCTTTAGTAACCTATTCAGAAACTTATTTAGTGTAGGCCATGTGGTGACCAATCACTTAGTGCTTGTTGAATTGACAAATAGAATTTGTGTTCGTCAGATGATACAGCCTCCACAAGGATAATAGATTTAATTTAGGAAAGTGAGGGGAGTGTAAAGGAAAGCACCCAAGTAGAAGGTCTTTCTCTATTCACTCTAACTTGTTCTAAATATTTTGCTGTGCTTTCCCAAAAATGGGCAATATGGGTTTAAATGGCTTGTGTTTCTTTCAGGAAAATTATGGTGCTGGTGAATCATAGATTCAGTCCTTGAGAAAATAGCAATAACATCTTCTTGGTTGAATTATTAGAAATGTGAAATAAGGTGATAAAGAATATGGAAGATTACTCGAAACCAATTCTGTTTTCCACCGTATGATTCTAAATATTTTCATCATGCTTGCTGTGTTGTGTTAAAAAACATTTATAGTTAAGGGGATGGTGAATATGAATCTCTTTATTTTTACCGAAAGGTCTTTGGGCCCAAACCAATATAATTACCATCTTAAAAAACAAAAATGAAAGATTCTTTTTCTGTATTATTATGAATATTTATGCCAAAAGGAGACCTTGTGTTCAGCATTTTCCAGAGTATTTTATTTGGTTAGAGTAAAAGTAACTGCACCTACCTTTGGATAGAATAATATGTTTTTATTTAGGGTAATCTCTTTGTAATACTATAGAATTACATTTGCTTCTGAAGATTAATTGGTTTCATGGCATTAACATAGCTAATGAACCAAGGTACTTCAATTTCAAAGAAATTTACAAGCATTAAACTTTTGCAAAGAAATATTTCTATGGTTTCTTTGTTTAGAAAATTATATTTAGACTTCATTCACTTAGTTGTTTTAGATTTATCCATTGAAAAAGGACATGTTCTGCTCGGGTAGAATTTATTCTTAAGGCCTTTCCTATCATGACAGTCAATATTCCTCAGGTACATTTTTCTCTAAAGAACTTCTTATTTTTTTTCTTCTTTAAAAAATTAGAGTGTTGTAGGTTTACGGAGAAATCATGTAGAAAGTAGAGTCCATTTTGCAGTATTCACATTTTGTATTAGTGTGGTGCCTTTGTCATAGTCGATGAAACAATGTTAAGATAATTATAATATTAACTATAGTTCAGAGTTTGCATTCGGAATCACTCTTTGTGTTGTATAGTTCTATGGATTTTACAAAATTTCTATTCTGCTAACATCTATATAACCTAAAACTTCCTGTTTTAACCACTTTCAAATATACAATTCAGTGGTGCTAATTATATTCACCATGCTGTGCTGCCACTACCACCATCCATTTTGAAAAGTTTTTCATCACCCCAACCTGGAATTCTGTACCGATGAAACATTAAATTGCGGTTCCCCATCCTGAGTTGTTCCCCAGGTAACCTATGACCTAGTTTTCAAATCTATGAATTTGCTTATTCTAATTATTTCATATCAGTGAGATCATATAATATTTGTTCTTTTGTGTCTGGCTTACTTCACTCAATATGATGTCGTTAGTGTTCATCTATGCTGTCACATGTATCAGAACTTCATTCCTTTATATAGCCAAGAAATAGTCCATTGTATGCATATACACATTTTGTTTGTCTATTCATTTGATATTGGACACCTGGGTTGCTTCCATCTTTTGGCAGTTATGAATAATGCTGCTTTGAACTTTCGCGTGCAAATATCTGTTTGAGTCCTGGCTTTCAATTCTTTGGGCTATGTATCTAAAAGTGCGTTAGTTGGGTCATATGGTAGTTCTTTGCTTAACTTTCTGAGGAACTACCGAATTGTTTTCCCACAGCACCTGCACCATTTTACATTTCCACCAACAATATATAAGTGTTCCTATTTCTCTACATCCTTTCCAACATTTGTTATTTTCTGCTTTTTAAATAGTAGTCATTCTAGTGGGTATGAAATGGTATCTCATTGTTTTGATTTGCATTTCCCCAATGACTAGTGATGGTGATCATTTTTCATGTGCCTATTGGCCATCTGTATATCTACTTTGGAGAAACGTCTATGTGTAAGTCTTTGGTCCATTTGAAAATTAGGTTGTTTTTGTTTTGTTGTTGAGTTGTAGGAGTTATTTTTATATTCTGGATAGTAAACCCTTATCAGAAACGGCTACCAAACATTCTCTCCCATTATATAGGTCATCTTTTTTACTTTCTTGAGAAAGTTCTTTAATAAACAAAGTTTTTAATTTTCATGAAGTCCCATTTATCTGTTTGTTGTTGCTGTTGTTGCTCTTGCTTTTAGTGTAATGTCTTAGAAACAATTGTTAAGTATAAAGTCCCGAATGCTTCCCTATGTTTTACTCTAGGAGTTTTATAGTCTTGGTTCTTATTTTTAGATCTTTCATTCAATTTTTAGTTACGTTTTGTATATCATATGAGATAGGAGTCTGTCTACCTTCATTCTTTTGCATATGGATATCCAGTTTTAGTGGCACCACTTATGGAAGAGACTGTTGTTTCCTCATTGGGAGAACTGGGTACCCTTATCAAAAAATCACTTGGACTTAGATGGAAGGATTTATTTCTGAACTCTCAGATTCCACTGGTCTACATGTCTGTCCTTGTGCCAATACCATGCTTTCTTGATTACTTGTAGTTTTGTGGTGAATTTAAAAATTGGCAAGTGAGTCTTCCAGCTTCATTCTTCTATTTCAAGATGATTTAAGCTACTTGGGGCCCCTTAACTTTCTGTATAAATGTGCTGAATTGTGTTTTGGTTTGCTAAAGCTGCTAGAATACAAAATATCATAAATGAATTGGCTTTTATAAAGGGGATTTATTTAGTTACAGATTTGCAGTTGTAAGGCCATAAAAATGTACAAACTAAGGCATCCAGAGAAAGATACCTTGACTAAAGAAAGGCTGTTGGTAACCAGGGTTTCTCTGTCACATGGGAAGGCACATGGCAATGTCTGCTGTTCTTCTCTCCCAGCTTCTGTTTTCAAACGGCTCTCTTAGCTCCTGTGGGTCTTTTCGGCTTCTCCTAGGGGCATTTCTGTTTGCATCTCCAAACATCCATCACTTGGTTTCAACTCTCTGCTCTCTGTGTCAACTCAGCCCTCTCTCTCTCTCTCTCTCTTCATGGGCTCTTTTAAGGACTCTGGTAAAGTAATTAAGACCCACCTTGAAGGGGCAGGGTCACTTCTCCATGGAAATAGTCTAATCAAACAGTCCCACCCACAATTGGATGGGTCACATCTCCATGGAAACAACCTAATCAAAAGATCCCACCCACAATATATCTGTACCCACAAGATTGGATTAAAAGAACATGGCTTTTCTTGGGTACATAACAGTTCCCAACCAGCACAATTGGCTTTTCTATTTCTTCAAAGAAAGCTGTTGGAATTTTGATTGGGAGTGCATTGACTTTATAAATTGCTTCAGTAGAATTAACAATATTTAGTCTCCTAATATATGACTGCAGACTGTCCTTCCATTTATGTAGGTGTTCTTTGATTTCTTTCTGCATTTTTTATAGTTTTGCAAATACAACTCCTTTACATTCTTGGTAGATTTATTCCTAAATATTTTATTCTTTCAGTTGCTATTGTAAATAGAATTTTTCTTGATTTCTTCATTAGAGTGTTCATTACTAGTGTATAGAAACTACGGATTTTGTGCGTTGATTTTTTACTCTGTAACTTTGCTGAATGTTTTCCTTAGTTCTAATAGTTTTGTTGTGGATTTTCCATGTACAGAATTGTCAGTTGCAAAGAGGGAAATTTTTACTTCCTTTCTAATTTGGGTCCCTTTGATTTCTTTTTCTTGCCTAATTGCTCTAACTAGAACTTCTCAT
The DNA here is from genome assembly GCA_004026745.1 of Myrmecophaga tridactyla. Taxonomy (NCBI): domain Eukaryota; kingdom Metazoa; phylum Chordata; class Mammalia; order Pilosa; family Myrmecophagidae; genus Myrmecophaga; species Myrmecophaga tridactyla. The sequence continues at coordinate 15,241 of PVIY010044075.1, forward strand.
ACAGTGTTGAGTAACAGTGGCGACAGTGGGAATCCTTGTCTTTGTTCTCATCTTAAGGGGAAATTTTTCATTCTTTCACAATTGAGTATGATGTGATCTCTGGGTTTTTCATACATGCCCTTTATCATGTTGAGGAATTCTCCTTCTACTCCAAATTTTTTGGACATTTTTATCAAGGCAGCATTCTGATTTTGTCAAATGCCTTTTCTTGGTCAGTTGAGATGATCAAGTGATTTTTCTCTTGTATTGTATTAATGCAATGTGTTAACTAATTGATTTTCTTTTGTTGAACTACCTTTGCATTAATGAGATCAAGAGGGCTTAATCATGGTGGATAGTTCTTTTAATATGCCAGTTGATTCAGTTTGCTTGTATTTCACATAGGATTTTATATCTATATCCATAAGTGATATTGGTCTGTGATTTTCTTTCTTGTGATATCTTGGTTTGCTATTAGGCTGATGCTGTCTCATAGAATAAATGAGAAAGTACTGTCTCCTCTTCAATTTTCTGGATGAGTTTGAGCAGAGTTGGTGTTAAATTCATCTTGGACTGTTTGGTAAAATTCATCAGTAACTCTATCTGATCCTAGACTTTTCTTTGATGAGAGGTTTTTGATTTCTGATTCAGTGTCTTTACTTGTTAATGGTCTGTTAAAATAGTCTAATGGTCTTAACTTGATATAGGTAGTTAGTATGTTTCTAGGAATTTTTCCATTTCAGCTAAGTTATCGAATTTGATCACATATAGCTGTGAACAAATACAAAAATAATACTTTGTATTTCTGTGGGGTGGGTAGTAATGTCCCCCGCCCTTTCATTTCTGCTTTTAGATCTTTGTGTCCTCTTTTCTTTTTGCCTTTGTCAGTGTAACTAAAGCTTTGCCAATGATACTGATTTTTTCAAAGAACCAATGTTTGGTTTCATTGATTGTCTCTTTTGCTTTTTAATTCTTTATCTCATTTATCCATACTCTAATCTTTGTTAATTCCTTCCTTCTGCTCACTATGGGCTTAGTTTGCTCTACTTTTTTCTAGATAATCCAGTTGGTACAGGTCTCTAATTTGAGATCTTTCTTCTTTTTTATGAAAGCATTTAGAGTTATAAATTTCCCTCTCAGCACTGCCTTTGCTGTATCCTATCTGGTTTGGTATCATATGTTTTCACTTCAAGATATTCCCTTTATCACCTTTGCAATTTCTTCTTTGACCTATTGGTTGTTTAAGAGTATGTTCTTGTAACTTCCTTGATATGATAAAAGACAATATGATAACCCATAGCCCACATTGTACTCAATGGTGAGAGACTGAAAGCTTTCCCCCTAAGAATGGGAATGAAATAAGGATGCCCTCTGTCACCACTATTATTCAACAGTGTACTAGAAATTCTAGCTAGAGCTGTAAGGAGGAAAAATAAATAAAAGATATCCAAATTAGAAAGGAAGAAGTAAAACTTTCATTATTTGCAGATGACATCATACTATACTTGGAAAATCCTGAGAAATCTACAATAACATTACATGAGCTAATTAAACAAATTCAGCAAGGCGGCAGGTTATAAAAGTAATGTGCAAAAATCATTAATGTTTCTATACACAAACAATGACCTGAGGAGTCAACTCAAGAAAAAATCCCATGCAAAATAGCAACCCAAAGAGTCAAGTATCTAGGAATGAACTTAACTAGGGATGTAAAGGACTTTATACACAGAAAACTACATAACACTGCTAAAAGAAATCATAGAAGACCTAAATAGGTGGAAATACATTCCCTGCTCATGGATAGGAAGGTTAAATGTAGTTAAGATGTCAGTTCTACCCAAATTCATATACAGATTCAATGCAGTACCAATAAAAATTCCAGCTGGATTTGAAGACTTGGAAAAGCTAGTTACCAAATTCATCTGGAAGGGAAAGAGACCCCAAATACCTAAAAGCATCCTAAAAAAGAAGAATGAAGTGGGAGGATTAACACTTACTGATTTTAACATTTATTGTAGAGCAACAGTGGTCAAAACAGCATGGTGCTGGCACAAAAATAGAAGTATTGACCAATGGAATTAAATCGAGAGTGCAGAAATAGACCACCAAATCTGTGGTCAATTGATTTTCGACAAGGTCCCCAGATCCACTGAACTGGGACAACATAGTCTTTTCAATAAATGGGCATGGGAGAACTGGATATCAATAGCCAAAATAATGAAAGAGGACGCTTACCTTATACCTTATATAAAAATTAGCCCAAAGTGGATCACCCACCTAAATATAAGAACCAGTACCATAAAGCTCCCAGAGAAATTGTAGGGAAATATCTTCAAGATCTAGTAATAGGAGGTAGCTTCCTAAACTTTACACCCAAAGCACAAGTAACAAAAGAAAAAATACATAAATGGGAACTCTTCAAAATCAAATGCTTTTGTGCCTCAAAAGACTTTATCAAAACGGTGAAGAGGCAGCCAGCTGAGTGGGAGAAAGTATTTAGAAATCACACATGGATAAAGGTTTGATATCCTGTATACATAAATTATACAACCCAACAACAAAAGAACAAAAAACCCGATTTATAGAATAGGATAAAGATATGAATAAGCATTTTTCTGAACAGCAAATACAGCAGGCTAAAAAGCACATACAGAGATGCTGAGTTTCATTAACTAAAAGGGAAATGCAGCTCAAGACTACATTGAAATGCCACTTCATACCTACAAGAATGGCTCTTAGACCAACAGGAAACTACAGATGTTGGAGAGGATATGGAGAAATTAGGACATTATGTACTGCTGGTGGGAATGTATAATGGTACAGCTGCTATGGAAGACAGAAGGGGAGGTCAGGTCCCTTTAGGGGAGAACCCTGTAACACTGCCAGAAATTTATATTGTTAATCTTCCTCCAAGCCTTCCCCAAAGAGACTGATGGCCTTTTACCAGGATAACTGTGCATTGGAGAAAAAGAAATGATCAGATATTTCGGGGATTATTAGACACTGGTTCAGAAGTGACATTAATTCCAGGGGACCCAAAACATCACTCTGGTCCACCAGTCAGAGTGGGGGCTTATGGAAGCCAGGTGATCAATGGAGTTTTAGCTCAGGTCCGTCTCACAGTGTGTCCAGTGGACCCCCGGACCCTTTCTGTAGTTATTTCCCGAGCTCCAGAATGTATAATTGGAATAGACATACTGAGCAACTGGCAGAATCCCCACATTGACTCTTTAACTCTTGCAGTGAGGGCTATTATGGTGGGAAAAGCCAAGTGAAAGCCACTAGAACTGCCCCTACCAAGCAAAATAGTAAATCAGAAGAATCTGGATTCCTGGAGGGATTGCAGAAATTACTGCCACTCTTAAGGACCTGAAGGATGCAGGGGTGGTGATTCCCACCACATCCCCATTCGACTCTCCTATTTGGCCTGTGCAGAAAACAGATAGGTCTTGGAGGATGACAGTGGATTATTGTAAGCTCAATCAGGTGGTAACTCCAAATTGTAGCTGCTGTTCCAGATGTGGTATCATTGCTTGAGCAAATCAGTATATCCCCTGGTACCTGGTATACAGCTGTTGATCTGGCAAATACTTTTTTTCTCAATGGCTATTAGTAAGGACCACCAGAAACAGTTTGCTTACAGCTGGCAAGGTCAGCGATATACTTTCACTGTCCTACCTCAGGGGTATATCAGTTTTCCAGCCCTATATCATAAAATAGGGCTTGATCGTTTCTCCCTCCCACAAGACATCATACTGGTCCATTATATTGATGATATCATGTAGATTGAACCTAGGGAACAAGAAGTAGCAACTACTCTAGACTTACTGGTAAGGCATTTGAGTGTCAGAGGATGGGAGATAAATCCAACAAAAATACAGGGGTCTTCCACCTCAGTGAAACTTCTAGGTGTCCAGTGGTGTGGGTCTTGTCAAGATATCCCTTCTAAGGTGAAGGAGAAGTTGCTGCATCTGGCCCCTCCTACAACCAAAAAAGAGGCACAACGCCTAGTTGGTCTCTTTGGATTTTGGCGACACATATTCCTAATTTGGGTGTGCTACTCTGACCCATTTATCTAGTGACCAGAAAAGCTGCTGCTTTTAAGTGGGGGCCGAACAAGAGGAGGCTCTGCAACAGGTCCAGGCTGCTGTACAAGCTGCTCTACCACTTGGGCCATATGATCCAGCAGATCCAATGGTGCTGGAAGTGTCAGTGGCAAATAGAGATGCTGTTTGGAGCCTTTGGCAGGCCCCTATAGGAGAATCACAACACAGACCCTTAGGATTTTGGAGGAAAACCTTACCATCTGCTGCAGATAACTACTCTCCTTTTGAGAAACAGCTTTTGGCCTGCTACTGGGCCTTAGTAGAGACTGAACGCTTAACCATGGGCCACTAAGTTACCCATCATGAGCTGGGTGTTGTCTGACCCACCAAGCCATAAAGTTGGGCGTGTGCAGCAGCACTCTATTGTAAAATGGAAATGGTGGTATATACGAGATAGAGCCAGAGCAGGTCCTGAAGGCACAGGTAAGTTACATGAAGAAGTGGCCCAAATGCCCATGGTCTCCACCCCTGCCAAATTACCTTCTCTTTCCCAGACCAGAGCTATGGTCTGTTGGGGAGTTCCTTACAGTGAATTGACTGAGGAAGAGAAAACTCGGGCCTGGTTACAGATAGTTCAGCATGATATGCAGTTACCACCTGAAAGTGGACAGCTG
>PVIY010044076.1:0-19937 GCA_004026745.1 Myrmecophaga tridactyla
GGGAAGTGGCAACATAATTTTTGGAACTTTCTGAATTCACACACACACAAAATTAACAGGTGATTCTAGCCACCAAGAGTCACAGACCATGACATCAGAAAAATTAATTTATTAGCAATGGACTAAAGAGATAGAAAGCGGAAGAGATGGAGACAGAAAGACTAGTTAAGAAGCTGTTGAGAGAGAAAGTTAAACCAATAGAGCTAGAATTGAGATAGTGGCTGGGAAAATGGGGTGTGACAGAACAAAATAAGCACCCAGCAAGTGTTTAATGACTTTTTAAAAGCAAAGTCAGTGAAAGTTCCATCTAACTGAATACAGGAGGTGAAGGAGATTGAAGCATGAGTACCAGTCATACCGTCTCAGTTGGCCCTGTTACAGAAAAGAAATATTTTGGCAGGAAATGCTTCCTCACAAAAGCAAAGCCCATCAGTTTCAGTGAAACATTTCTGTTAATAACTTGTCAGAGGGAAACGGTGTGGATGTTAGGTATCCATGCCAACATGTGCCAGCTTCTCACTTCTCAGAATATTTTGCCAAGGTATAGATGTAGCATGATTTCAGACTTTCACAGGCAAAGGAAAATGACTGAAAAAAGGATTAAGAAAATATAGGCCACCACACTTTTATTTCAATATTAAATCCAGAATCAGCCACTTCATTTCATCTATGATAAATATCCACATTAAATTAAATTGACAGTCAATGAACACTTAGCAACTTTTTGTCTATCTATATTGTTTTTGGCAGTAGGGATCCACCCTGTGCAGCTTGTTTTGATTAGGATATGAGACCTTTTTAACAATAACATATTTTACTGCCATCTGCTGGAATATGGTCAAAATTACTCTAGAAATCTGAATTGACTATGAATGTGAATGATGCATCCCAGAGCTGTTGGAAGCAGAGCTCACACCGCTGTCAGCTCAGGTCCTGATAAGGATACGCATTTACATTAAGCATTCTTTCCTCGTATACGGAGCCTTATACTTCCCATGGCCTGGGACATGTGTCCCCACCTACAGGTTTAATTCTACTCCAGGAGAGTCTCTCGTTAACCACAATTGGGCTAGTTGTTTTTTGTTTTGTTTTGTTTTGCTTTTATTCATGCTGCATTCTATTATGGCCAGGAAACAGATTCACAGGATGAGAAGGTAATTACAGGGACCCAGCCTTATTTCAGAGGGAGTATTAAAACACACCCAGGCATAACCAAAACAGGTTCTTTGAAACAAAGTTAGTGCCAGTGTAAGTGAAGGTGACTGAGTCTGCTGTGCTACCCTCCGTGACTCCCAGCTGCTGTGCACAAGTAGTGCTGGGCACTGGGCATGAAGCTGAGGTCAAAGGTGAAGGTCAAGGTACTGTAACTCTAGCATTTGTCAGTGTCTTCAAAACTTAAAGTATTGGAAAACCTTCCTCAAATAAAATATTATATAAAAGACCAATAGAGAAAACAGATACAGGGATAATTTCCCGGGTAAAGAAGAGGTAGAATAGGGGAGCAAAGTCTTGTCTGCTCAATCCATGATGCTCCCTTTCCCACCTGCACCGAAACCCTGGTCTTGCAGAGGCACTGACATGGCCCCCAGGCATGGTACAGAAACTTCTACAAACCTCATTTTTCTTTCAATTATTTTACTAATCCAATGCATTTATAGCTTATATCTTGAATTGATAAATGGAGAATATATACTTGTAAAATAATCTCTAAACCAAGCATAAAGTTTCATAGAATAAGTGGTTTCCCTCCTTATTATAGATCAGGGCATCTATGAAATAACTAATTTGAAACTGAAGGCACAGATATCAGATTAGAAAAAGCCTTAGGGAAAAATGACAAAAGCTAACCATGCAAAGCAAAATACAGAGATTTTCAAAAGGGCTAGGCAAACTGCAGTAAGTAAAGAACACAGGTAAACAAGCGTGTATAAGTAATTAGTCTTTGGACAGATTAGGCACAGAGTAGTACATGTGGCCTCATTTGGTTGTGAGATTCCAAAATAGATTTAAAATTATATTGTTATATTTGATATAGAAATATTGCTGCATGTTAATATATTACCATCACATTGGAAGTGGAGCTATTATATTACTATTACATTTTCAGTGCCCTGAAATGTAACTAGCCTGGGAGAATTGCCATCTTTCCAAAAAAAAAAACCCCTAGAAACCCACCCATTGTACGAATCTGAACTGTGGCTCCTACTCTATATTTAAAGTCAAAGCTGTAGCCCTAAAGACACAAGAGAGAGAAATTTTGGTGAGAGAAGAGAATTGAGTTGTGGCTCATAATGGAGAAATTATGTGATTACAACTCAGAGTAGGGAGAAAAGAAGAATAATTGAGTGTGTCTTGGTTTGCCAAGGCTGTTTCTCTGGAGAACCCTAGATAATACAGCATCTTTTTAATGTGTTCATTTCCAAACCTGGAGGAGACTTGGTTCTTTCTACAATATTTAGCCATACATACAGGTAAAAAAATTGTTCACATTCATTTTTTGTTACATTCACCATTGGAAGGAATCACAGCTAGAGGCCATTTTTGTCTTTCTCTTATTTCATATTTATTCCATACGCTGCAATAGATATTACCATGACTACTAATTTATTGTAAGTGACTCAAAATAGCCATGAGGTTAATATTTCCCATGCGTAAGGAGAACAGTTATAGATAACAAAGACTTATTAACTAGTGGATGACTTCGAGATTTGAATACAGGGATCTTGATGTCATAAATTAAAGTCCCTGAATGACACCCAACATCTCATTGTCTGTCTTCTCTGACAGCCAGAAATCTCTAGAATGTCTCTATTTTTCTATACAGTGTGTTTACATCTATGAATGCATGTAAATATAAACACACACATACATGCACAAATCTGACCATTTACAGAGAAATCTTATTTTTTAATCTTAGACTATATCTCATAGATTCTTGTGTTGGCTGAGTACTAAAAGAAACTGCTTTGAGAGTGGGGTAGTTGAAATATAAAAGCCATTCTTAATTAATAGCATGTGTTTCTCTTCATATAACTACTTATTTAATTGTGACTTTCAGGTTAGTTGTCAAAAAGAATAGGAAGGAATTTTTTGAGGTTTAGTGAGGATGAAAAAGGAAGTGATATGAGGTAGTTAGACAGGAAAGGAGAATTTAAAGAGAAGAAAAGAAATATTTAAAACAAATGTTTATTAATTTAGATGTATAATATGCAATGTGACCAGTCCTTCCCTATCACTTCAGTAAAATATCTTTCCTTGACAATACATTAAAGAATCTTATCTATTTTGAGCATGAGGCAGATTGTCAAGTTTTCATTTTGAGCAGGAACCAAGATTGGTCAAGAGGAAAATATCACACTTGAGAAATTTTCTCCATCTATCTATCAGTCCTCTACCTATTTCACCTATCTACACTATATATCCTTTAAATTCTTTTAGGACCAAGGTAAAACAAAGGTTATTTATTCGCATATGTGCACACACAATAAAAGATAAACAATAGATCATTACAATAGAAACTAGAACTGTTCATTCTCCAACCAATTGGATTATACTGAGTAAAATTGATTAAAAACTATGAATAAAGTACCAATGAATTTTAATTATGAATAACTTAACATTTAAAGATATCAATTTTCATGAATTATTTTGATATTTCTCCTCCGATTTATACTTGAATCACTTCTAAAATAAAACTTTTTATCTCATTTACGATATAGGTCAAAGAAGGTGGAAGTTTATGCCTTAGGAAATATAGTACTTTTAATTTAGGATATCTCAGTAAGTAGGAAAACACATTCCTTACACAACACACATGAAAAGTTTATATAGATTTTTTCAGATGAAAGGAAATATGCAAAAAATTCCAAATGCAAAGTTTGACTTATTTTTATCATCAATTCTACAAGTTATTTCCATTACACTATTTAAGTGCTTAATATGTTAACACTTTAAGTTAAGTGTCTCAAATGTGCGTTTAATTTAGATTTAATAACACAATTTTTGCTTATGAAAACTAAGTCAATTATTGAAAGCATTTCCCAAGGTTTAGCAATTATTTAAGAGCTGCATTTACTATAAAGTAATTAGCTCAAATGGCATGTTCATGAAAGCAGATTTAGAACAACTTTACATATTGGTATGGAGGGAAAATGTTTAATACTACTACAGATGAAAATATTCAAATTTATTTGATACGGAATGCTTTGTCCTTTCAACAAAGGAAGCACACATATTTTTCAAGTGGATTTTAAATTTAAACATTTTTATTGTACAGTATTGCCATATTTATAGCTAGAATTTTAAATGAAATAAGAATGTAAAACTTAATTGAAATGCTATAAAAAATTAGGGGTTCTTCTATTTCTTTTTCTTTTTTCTCCTTTTTTGGTATGGCAGGCTCCAGGAATCGAACCTGGGTCTTAGATATGGCAGGCAAGAATTCTGCCACTGAGCCACCATTGCACCTCCCTTTATTTTGTTTTCATTTATGTTTTAAGCTTTCTTATTTACATGACATCATTTATGCAAATACTATATAGTTTATGCATATATACAGGCTATGTAATAAGATGAAACAAAATAAATATTTGTATACTCATGCCTTCGTTTAAAACTAGAGCACTATAATGAGTGTTGAACTCGGTGTGCGTTAACTGATCATATTGTCCACATTTCTTCTCAGAGGTAACCACTATTCTAAATTTGGGGTTATTTATTTCATTATTTTTCTCTACAGTTTTACAATACACATACACACACTCACACTTCTAATTAATGTGTTATTTGATTTTGCTTTATAATCTCTTTGCGTTCTTCTCTGACTTGATTTTTAGTTAATCATATAGTTTTGAGATACTTGTAGAAATATTAGCAGATGCTTGTAGCAATTCTTTTCTCTTTTCATTACAAGTTATGTTTTATTATATAAATATTCAGTTATCTTATATTCCTCTTCCTAATGATGAATATTTTCTGACTCCACTTTTTTCTATAATGAGCAATGCTGTTATGCATGCTCTTGTACAGGTGCCCTGTCATACACGTGTAAGAATTCCTCGAGGTGACGTGTCCAGGAGTGGGGAGGGGCATCATATCCCGCTCATGTGGTTACCTTTACTAGTAACTACCAAACTGTTTCCAGAATGGTGGTTCTACCACAAGCTTATATGAATTTTCATTGTTTCACATTATCACCATACATGGTAAATGTCGGACATTTTCTTTTTTCCTTTAATCTCTTTTTTTTTTTTTAATTTGCACATGGCCAGGAGGCACCAGGGATCGAACTCCAGACCTCCAGCACGGCAGGTCGGAGCTCCGCCCGCTGAGCCACGGCAGCCGCCCTTTTTTTCTTTAATCTTGAGAAAATAAAATCATATTTCATTGTGGTTTTCATGTTCACTGTAATGATTTGCAATAAAATTGAACATGTTATTTTCATGTTATAGAGGCTCCATATGTCATTTCTTCTGTGAAATGCTTGTTTATTCTTGTCCCTATTTTTGTATTGTAATATACTAAAATACTAAATAAATACTAAAACTATATGAGTATAGTTTTTTCCACCTTATCAGTTTTGGAGCTGTTTTAATATACTTATAGTACTCTTGCATTGTTTATATATATAACACATATCTTCTCCCACAGTGTTATTTCTCTAAGAATGTGACTTAATTTTATTTGTCAGATATGTTCTATAAGATATTAATGGTTTGCAAAAAATATTTGATTCTTTTAAAACATCTAATAAGTAATTTATCTAAATAAAAAGCAATGTATATTTACAGTTGTTGGAAGCAATGTTATGCACATTCTTTAAATCAAGAATAATAACCATATATAGAAGTATCTTCTATGGTCTTACACACTTGTGACCTTGTCTTAGTTTTGCAATATTTATCAACCACTGAGAGGATGCTATTTTTTGAAACTCCTACTACTCAAGTGGATGTGTCAATTTCCCTTTATGGTTATGCTAATTAACATATAATTTATATATCTTAATTCTATAAATTTAATTTATAAATTCAATTTGATTCCAGTAAAATATCTAAAGTATTCTTTTTTCTTGGAAAATTACAAACTGCAGTGCACATTTAAAATTTAAATTACAAACTAAAGTTCATATTTAAAATAAGTAGGAGTGGTGTCATCAACATGACAAAGTAAGACATCCCCTGGAAAAGTCTCTCCTTAGAATCAAAAAATAAAAGGACTAATCTCACTTGATTAGAACTCTGGAGGATGATAGACACTGGAGAAGGACTCTACAAACACTGAATCAAATAAAAAGAAAAATAATTTCCAAAATCAAGGAAATTTCTGTCATGGACTGGCCATCCCTGAACCACCTCTCCCTTCACTTAGTCATGCACAGCTTGGGAGTTGCATGGGGGCAGCATGGCCACAAATCCAGATTATAGAGCCACTCTTAGCAGTGAGTTAGAATCCCTACATATCCAGGCCCAGGGACTCAAGTCCACAGAGACCCAGGGTAGAATGCAAGCTGCTGAAGCATGCTGCATACAAAAGGACCCCTTGGGCTGGGAGGATAGACCACTGTAGAACTGTTTGCAAGAGATGCACTTGCTCCATCTAGTTACCTCAACAAATCCCCTAAATAAATTCAACTAAATGAAGGAAAATATGAACATATAGCTAAAGGATGTTAAGAAGATAATGTGAGAAGGTTAAGAAGAATTTCAAAATTTAAAAAGAAGCATAACAGAAATAACAAGGATGAAAGTCTTAATAATGGAAATTAAAACTATACTAGAAGCATACAACAGCAGATTTGAAAAGGCAAAAGAAAAACTCAGCAAACTAAAAGATACAAAAATTTAAATCATACACTCAGAAAAGCAGATAGGGAAAAAAATAGAAAAAATTGAGTAGTGTCTTGGGGATTTAACTGACAGCATGAAGCACACAAGTAGAAATGTCACAGATGTTTCAGAAGGAGAAGAGAAGGGGAAAGAAGAAGAAAGAATATTTGAGGAAATAATGTCTGAAAAGTCCCCAACTCTCATGAAAAACATAAAAATACATGTCCAAGAAACGTGCCCAAACAAAATAAATACTAATAGACCAAATCCAAGACATGTACTAGTCAGAAATTCAAATGTCAAAAATAAAGAAAGAATTCTGAAAGCAGTAAGGGAAAAGTGATTTGTAACATACAAGGGATCTTAATAAGGCTATTTCTGACATCTCATCAGAAGCTATGCGGGCAAGAAGGCAGTGGCATGAGATATTTAAGGCACTGAAAGAGAAAAACTGCAGTCAACCTACACGGACTTTAAGAGAAATAGAAAATCTCAACAAACAAATTACAAGTAAAGAGACTGAATCAATCATCAAAAATTCTTCCCCCCAAAAAAAGCCCAGGACCAGATGACTCCATAGGTGAATTCTACCAATCATTCCAAGAAGAATTGACACCAATACTATACAAACACTTCCAAAAATTGAACAGGAGGGAAAACTACCTAACCCTTTATGAGGCCAACATCACCCTCATACTAAAGTCAGATAAAGATACCAGAAGAAAATAAAATTATAGGCTAATTTATTTTATGAATATGGATACAAAAATCAGATAATACTCACAAATAGAATCCACTAGCACATTAAAAGAATTATACATCATGATCAAACAGGTTTTATCCTAGGTATGAAAGAATGGTTCAATGTAAGAATATTAACTAAAATGATGTATCACATTAACATAATGGAGGGGGAAAATGACATGATCATCTCAATTAACACAGAAAAGGCATTTGACAAAATTTAGCATTTCATCTTCATAAAAGCACTTAGACAAATTGGAATAGAAGGAAACTCCCTAAACATGATAAAAGGCAAATATGAAAACCCACAGCTAACATCATACTCAAAGGTGAAAGATGGAAAGTTTTCCCTGTAAGACCTGGAACAAGACAAAGATGCCCATTGACAGTTAGACAAAAAAAAGAAGTAAAAGGCATTTAAATCAGAAAGGAAGAAATAAAACTTCCCTATTTGCAGGTGACATGATCCTATATAGAGAAAATCCCCCAAAATTGACAACAAAGCTGCTAGAACTAATAAAAAAGTTCAGCAAAGTGTCAGGAAATGAGATCAACCAGCAAAAATCATTAGTGTTTCTACATACCATAATGAGGAATCTGAGGAGGAAATCAATTAAAAAATCACATTTACAATAGCAAATAAAAGAATAGAGTATCTAGGAATAAACGTAACCAAGGATATAAAGGACCCTTACACAAAAAACTACAAATTTTGCTTAAAGAAATCTAAAATATCTAAGTAAATGGAAGATATTTCATGCTCACTGCTTAGAAGATTAGTTTGGTTTAGTTACAAATTCTATCCAAAATGATTTAAATTTTCAATGCAATCTCAATTAAAATTCTAAGAACCTATTTTGCAGAAATAAAAAAGCCAATGATCAAATTTATTTGGAAGAGAAGCTCTGAAAGCCAACCATCTTCAAAAAGTAGCATCTAGTTGAAGGATTCACATTTTCAGAATTTGAAAAGCCAAGTTTATTACAAGGCTTTAGTGGTCAAAACAGCATGGTACTGCACATGGATTGATATGTAGACCAATGGAATTGAATTGAGAGTTCAGAAATGGACTCTTACACCCATAGTCAGTTGAGTTCTGGTAAGGCTTCCAAGTCCATTCATTTAGGAAAGAATACTCCCTTCAACAGATGGTGATAATAGAGTTGGATATACATATACAAAAGAATGAAGGAGGACCCCTATTTCACATCATATACAAAAATTAACTCAAAATGGATCAAAGACCTAAATATAAGAACCAGGACTATAGAACTCGGGGAGAAAATGTAGGGAAGAAGTTATGTTCTTGCGTTAGGCAATGATTTCTTAGACTTTACCCCCAAACACCAAGCAAAAAAAGAAAAGAAAAAAAAAAATATATATATATACATATAGGACCTCATCCACTTAAAAACATTGTGCCTTGAAGGACTTTATAACAAAAGTGAAGACAACCTACCTAATAGGAGAAAATATTTGGATACCACTTATCCAATAAGGGTTTAAATCCAGAATACATAAAGAAATCCTAAACTCAATAAAAAGATAACCCAATTTAAAAATGGGAAAAAGACATGAACAGACATTTATCGGAAGAGGATATACAAATGACTAAAAAAGTACATGAAAAGATGCTCACCATGGAATACCATTTCATAACCACTAGAGTGGCTATTATAAAACAACAACAACAATACAGAAAATTACAAGCATTGGAGAGGATGTGGAGAAATAGGAACACTCATTTGTTGCTAGTGGGAATATAAAATGCTGCAAACACTGTGGAAGATATTTTGGTAGTTCCAGGTAAGTATAGAACTACTTTATGACCCAGACATCCCTCTGCTAGGTATCCAGAAGAATTGAAAGCAAGGATTCAAACAGATATTTTTACAGTAATGTTCAATTGCCAAAAGATGGAAGCAACCCAAGTGTCCATCAACTGATGAATGGATAAACAAAACATAGTATATACATATGCAATGGGATGTTATCCAGCCATAAAAAGGAATGGAGTCCTGATGCATGAGATTATATAGATGCACCCTGAAGACATTATGCTGGGTGAAATAAGCTAGACAGACATAAAAGGACAAATATTGTACAAGCTCACTGATATTAAATAATTAGAATAAACAGACTCAGAGAGTTAAAATCTAGAATATAGGTTACCTGTGGCTGGGTAGGGGTGAGGAATGGGGAGTAATTGCTTAATTAGTACAGATATTCTATTTAGGTACATTGTTGAGGATTGGAAATGAGGAATGGTGGTGATGGTAGCACACCATTTTATGTGTAATTAACAACACTGAATTATATATGTGAATGTGGTTAAAAGTGGAAATTTAGGTTGCAAATATATTACTTGAATAAGAATGAAAGCATAGAATATAGGATAATACAACAAAGTGAACCCTGGTATAAATGATGAACTATATAGTTAATTGTGCCGTTATTAAAGTGTCCATTCATTATTTATAGCAAATGTACCACTCTAACACAGGTGTTAATAATAGGGTAGTATATGGGGGAAAATATACTCTACTGTAAATTATGGACTGTAGTTCATAGTACAATTTTAGCATTTCATCGATTGTAGCAAAGGTACCTCAGTAATGCAAAGTATTAACAATAGGAGATTATATGGAAATGCTGTACTTTTTTCATATTTTTTGTAAACTGAAACTTCTCTAATTAAAAATTTTAAATGAAAAAGTTAAGCAAGTATAACCAATAAAATCCTGTAAAAAAATTGAGCGAGGGCCAACTAATACCTTATAAAAGAGTAACCATACAATATAGCCTCAATAACTGAAACATGGCACTCTTATGACTATACTGATCAGATCAATGCTACCATATTAATCTAGAAATGGACTCAAATGTGAATTGATGTTTAGCACATGATAAATATATGCACTACATTTAGTATGTATGAATGGATAAATAAAACATGGTATATACATGAAATGGAATGTTTTCTATTGATAATGATGTTAGAGGTACTAGTTAGCCATCAGAGAAAAGATAAAAGTAATAACCAGTCTCCCTTCATATACCAGAATTTATGTATGAATCAGTTTTTAATGTAAAAAAGTAATTAAAGAAGCACTAAAAAGAAATTAGAGTAATTTTCTCATTTTTATTTCTTCTTGTTGTTTTTCTTTTTTTTTTTTTTGGCATGGGCAGACACTGGGAATTGAACCAGCATGGCAGGCAAGAATTCTCCAGCATGGCAGGCGAGAATTCTGCCCCTGAGCCATCGATGCACTGCCCTATTTTTTGCATTCTTGTAGTTGAGAAGTTCAATTATGCCGCAGACTACAAAAGCAAAAGTCACACATGAAAGCGTGGATTAATTAAAGTAGAGAAAAATTAAAAAGTCATGCATTCCATTTCTACATTAGGCAATAAAGGGCTAATCTCCCAAATCTGAAAATTAGTAAAGGAGTTACAGGCAAACTGTCTTTTCCTGTCTGACTGCTTTGAAGACTTTGTTTTTATTGCTCTGTAATTTCATGAAATATTTCTAGGATGATTTTATTTATTGATTTTATATATCTATAATTTTGGATTTCATTTGGCCCCTGTTACCTATTTCTGGAATTGTGATTAGACATATATTAAAGTCACACTTCTTATCTCCGTTCCTCTTTTGTTTTGCATCTCAAATTCTTTGATGGAGATTCATTCCAATGAAATTAAAGCATTCAGTTGGTCCATGCCTCAGCTAAAAATAATATTCTCAAGAGAGCCATACCCACAGGAATTCAGATTAAGATTAAGAACATGTATAATACATAATTCTATCTACCACAACCTGTCCTTTGGACCCTAAAAGGACATGTTCTCCCCACAGGCAAAGAAAATGCATTCATTCCATCACAAACTCTCTAAAACCTTAAGTCACTTCGTAACAACTCTAAGTTCAAAGATTTACCAAAGTGACTTCTGGGTTGATCTATCAGGGACAAATTCCTCTTCACAGTCACCTTGAGTCTTTGCTGAAAGCTACAATTCAGGTGTATAGAATGAATTTTTCGTGGGCCAGGCAAAAACCAAGTATTCAGAGCCACAAGCCAAACAATATACAAAGATCATAGTAAACTGGAAGAGGCATGAGTTCTTAACTAGCCAGAATAGACAGATATCTTGAAAAAAGCTGGGGCCTTGTAGTAAAGCTAAATTCACCCTAGAAAAGAATAAAATTAGGATTCAAGAGGATCAAGCTGAGCTGCACATAAATTAACTCTGCCACACAAACCATAAAAGGAACTGCTTTCAAAGATTTTTCAACACTCTTTAGAAAACAATAAAATCCAGACATTTGACAACATAATTTTCACAATAATCCTAGCATCCAATAAAACACTGTTAGAATTCAAAAGAAGCAGAGAATCATGTTTTGTTTTGTTTTTTTTCACCCAGAGAATAGCAAATCAATAGAAGGAGATTCCAAAATTTTAGAGATGACAGAATCATCAGAAAAGACTTGACAACAACTATAATGAATGACTGAAATTGACATAAGGCATAGAAAATCTAAAACTGACAGGAGGCATAGAAAGTCTGAATAGTCCTCTATTTGTTCATAATTTCAAAATAACCCCCTAAAGAAATAAATTCTAGGTTCAGGTGGCTTCACTGGTGATTCTTCCTAAACAGTGAAGAGAAAAAAAATAATACCAATGATAAAGAAAACAGAAGAGGAGGAAGCGCTTTCCAATTCATTTGATGGAGTCAGAAATAAAGTACTTCCAAAGCCAAAGACATTACAAGAATAGGAATCTACAAAAAACCCTTTACAAAATATTATCAAATCAACTTAAGCAATGTATAAAAATGATAATATATTTTGCAGAAATGGAGTTTACTCTAATGCCACTTGAGTGAGACTTGTGGGTGGTTTTTCAGGGAAATTTAAAAAATTTTTATTTTCTGTTCCTCTAAAAGCCAATGCAAAAAAAAAAAAAAGTGCAGTAGTCAAATATCTACATTAACATATTCTTTGAATTGGTTTTATTTTTTGTTTTTCCTAGTTTACAAGCTGAGATATTGTCTTTGAAAAATACTGCCTTTACGCTAGTGCATCTGCTATATTAGAAATCCCTTTTGGTTTTTAACCCCAGGCTTGGTTTCTTTTCCCCTAAGGGGTCTTTTAGACTCGTGCCTCTTGTCTGAGGTGCAGAAACAGATAAACACCCATGGAAAATGTTCCCACAGCTGGTTCTTACCACAGTTAATTTGTCATTGTGGTTTCTACCTTGTCATTTCTGGCCTTTGGGTAATTAATACACTTTCTTACTAGTTCAAAGATACAGAGAAAAATGTTTTAATTACTTCACTCAGCATTTTCAAGTAAACTGTCCTGGGAAGGGTTACAGTGACTAACTTGTCTGCTACTTTGTCAAGAAATGCCATTTTTCTTGATATTTAAATAGATTTCATCTCCAATGCTAATTTGAAGTTAAAAAGATCTGAAAATTAAAAATCAAAGAAGGTATAGCTTCAATTTCATTTCTATCTGTTTAGCATTTTGCTTAGTTAATGTATGATTAAATTTGAGGACTTACGCTATGAGATATTAAGACTTATAAGCTATAGTAACATAGACATTTTGTTATAGATACAAGCAGAGACAAACAGTCTGGTGGGCCAGGACAAAGAGACACAAACAGATATTTGCATATATGAAGACTTTATTTGTGACAAAGTTGAAATTGGAGAGAAGTGAGGAATAGAAAGTTTCTATAAATGGTTCAGGGTCAATTGAATATATGCGTGTTTGTGTGCATGTGTGTGTGTGTGTACACACACAGAAATGAATCTTAATCCTCCCTCACACTGAACACAAAATTAATTCCAGGTGGATAGGGAATCTAAATTTATAAGGTCCATTAGGAAAGCTTTCAGGAAAATAAGAGGAGGAAATATGGTCATAATATGGTGGAATCAAAACCAACTAAACATAAATAAAATGAGTGATAAATTGAACTATTTAAAACCTTTTATGTTTATCAAACTACACCATTAAGAGACTGTAAAGGGAGATCACAGACATAAAAAAATATTTGGAATTAATATAATCTACAAAAGTCTTGTGTCCAGATTACATAAAGTACTCCCAAAATCAATAAGAAAGACAGACAACCTAAAGAAAAATAAAGAAAATATTAGAGTAGGCAATTCATAAAGGAGGAATTGTTAAAACTTTTTTTTGACAAATGACACAGCAGAATGGATAAAATTCAAAAGGACTCATGATAACAAGTGTTTTGGTTTCTTTGGCACTCAAGCAAATACTATGCAATGGGTTGGCTTAAAATGGGAATTTATTAGCTCAAGATTTGAGCGCGAGAGAAAGTACAGATCAAGGTGTTATCAAGGCAATGCTTTCTCCCCTAAGACTGTGGCATTCTGGTGCTAGCTGCTGAAAATCCTTGGTCCTTAGCCTGTCACATGACAAGACACATGACAGCTTCTTCTGGCCCTAGCCTCTTCTCTTCCAGGTTCCATTGACTTTAACTTCTGGCTGCTCCTTCTGCGACTTTCTCTCCGCCAGAGGGAGCAGCCAGAAGCTGGAAGTCAATAAAGGGAAAAGCCAGAAGAGGCAACGTGTGCGTTGCCATGTGACAGAAAAGCCAAAGACTAACTAGTGAAAAGGGATTTTTTTCCTGCATGGTTGTAGTCATCTGTTAATTTTTAATGATTTTAAATGTGCTGCAATATTCTGTCTTAGACTTAAGACTCAGCTGTGAACTCTCATATTGCATCTCTTTTCCTAATGTCATTCCAGCTCAGATACATTTATCAGTTTTTCAATAAAATATAAACACAGTTAAAATCTACAATTTTTCTCATCATCAAAAAGATTTAAAAAGAAAAAAATTGACTCTAATTCCTTTAATCATAAGAGAAAGACGTCCTTGGTTTCTGGTACTATTGTTTTCTCTGGATAAGAGTTAATCAGAGATTATTTGCTTATAACTTGGATGGGGAAGTTCTCAGCAATTCCACTCCTTCCCTACATGGTAACCAAACTCTGCTCCATTTCTGGGGTATACCTTGGGCAGCAGAAAATATACCGTCCTTCCCTCATTGGTTGCATATTGGTGTGGAATCCTTGACCCCCAAAATTTTACCTGTTCTTCCTCAGAGGCCATTGGATTTTGCTGATAACCCTCTCCCAGAATCAATGTATCTTTTTCAAGGTTTTGTGGTTGAAAGTGTTTTCTATCCCTCCACCATAGGCAGAAGGATTTTGTTTCTATCAAGCTCCCCCAAACAGTGAATTATTTCTTGGGCCCAGGGGCAAGACTGTTGTTTTGCCCCTTGTGCATTAGCATAATGCTTTTGTTCAAGGGAAGGGAGCAGCATTGCATTCCTGTCGTCCAGCATCCAGCAACAAATATTCACCACATGTGCAGCTCTGCTCACAGGGATGCTTATCTCTGTCCTGCCTGAGCACCTGGATGAGGTCTATGGAAAAGAAACTTAGAGTGATTATGAACTCCACTATGTCTGTGGTTTCAAGTTGTTCTTAACTGACAGACTAGCCCACTTTTGGCCTTTAAGATCTCATTATAATTTTATCCCATGTCTTCTTATCCACTTTTATGTTGGTTACCTCTTCTTATCTTCTTTTCTTCTTTTATGTTGGTTACCTCTTCTTCTCTTGTCAAAGGAGAAACCATTTATGTCTTTCCTTGAAAGGCTTATCACTCTTTGTAATATGGCTCATTTAGTTGTCTTGCAACCTCAGTTACCTGACATGTCAAAAAAGTTATGGTTTTGGAAATTATCTGACGTTTTCTCATTGTTAGGATGTTAGTGGCATTCGTTTTCAGCTCTCAGCATTCAAAGCCAAAGTGGAACTCTTTTAGAAGATTCCTTTTAGTTTCTGTGTGAAGATTGAATTTTCTTGAGACAAAGAAGATAATAAAGATTAATTTTACTCTGAATTAGTTCAAATATAGTTCTGGGATGCTATTTTTAAAAATCCAAAGAATCACATGATATTAAATAAGGTAGAAATCTACTTTTACCATTTTAAACCTAAGCAGTCCAGAGCACTTGTGGTGGCTCCATAGCATTGGGGAATCGATGCCACTTATCTTCCTGCACCATCGCCATGAACTTTTGATTCTTAACTCTTAAACAAAATGCCTATTCTCTCTTTTTTTGCTCAAATATGGCCTATCTGTTTAAGCTAACTTGGCAAGTGAACTCACTGGGTCGTGACCAGTGAACGCTACTTGAAAATGACTCCCAGGGATGTAAACCTCCCAGGCAACTTGGGACATGACTTCTGGGAATGAGCCTGGCCCTGGCATTGCGGGAGTGAGAAAGCCTTCTTGACCAAAAGGAGGAAGAGAAATGAAACAAAATAAAGTTTCAGTGGCTGAGAAATGTCGAAAGAGTTGAGAGGTCATTCTAGAAGCTGTTTTTATGTAGTATATAGATACCCCTTTTCAATTTTTGGTGTATTGGAGTAGCTAGAGGGAAATACCTGAAATATTGAACTGTAATATGATAGTCTTGATTCTTGAAGGTGATTGTAAAACTTTTTTTTTTCATTTTTTTTAATTTTTAAATTGTTTACATGGGCAGGCACTGGGAATCGAACCCAGGTCCTCTGGGATGGCAGGCAAGCATTCTTGCTTGCTGAGCCACTGTGGCCCGATTGTAAAACTTTTAAGGTGTGACCTTGTGATTGTAAAAACCTTGTGACTGACACTCCCTTTATCCACTGTATGGACAGATGAGTAAGAAACAAAGACAAAAATAAATAAATAATGGGGGAGTATGGGATGTTTTGGGTGCTGTTTTTTTACTTTTGTTTTTATTCTTATTTTTATTTTTTTGGAGTAATGTTATTGTGATGACGAATACTGTGAGCAACTGATTGTGCACTTTTGATGATTATATGATATGACTATATAATCTCAATAAATTTCATAAAATATGCATATTCCAAGGGATGGGGGACATTTTTCTTCACAAGTGAGAATCCATGTACCCTTGTGACTGATTACAGATGAATGAAAGAGTGGATGTAGGAGGAAAATGTAGTAATCACAATTATCTGTCCTTTGGCTAGCTAAATATCCCAAGTCACCCTTTTTCCCACACATGAAAAGTATTCATAAATATCCAAGGAAGATACTATCAGAGCCCCATATAATAGCTACATTCAGTTCCAAGTCAAGCATATATACTGTCACAATCTGGTGACCAATAAACTAAAAGAAAAATTGTATACACTTGAGCCAATTCAATATATATTAATGGAGTAGGACCATGATTGTTAAATTTTAAAAGATCTGTTTCAAAAAGGTAAGAAAAGGGAACAGTGGCCACTATACCATAACAAAATTAAAAGCCTCTGCAGAAACATTCTGCCCAATAATAGAATAAGTCCCTTAGATAGATACAAGAGGAATATCCTTTTTTATTCTGCCTCTTGGTACTTTAGTTTGTTCTTGGGGAGATACTTCCTTGACTATCTTTTTCTGAGGCCATTATCTGTAGTGCTATTAGATAGTATGTTCTCTTCATTTTCACACAACTTTGACAATTTCTTGCTGGTGCACCTTTTGAGACACAAAAGTGGCCTTTAAAGTCAAACCAACAGGGGCTTCTGCAGGTCAGACTTATATTTTCTTTACTGATATAATTTTCCCAAAATCTTATTGTGATTTTGACCTCTTGCTTCTATTCATTTATATGTACCTGCAACATTAAAAAGGCCCATTTTGACATACTTCTTAAGTATGACTTTTTGCCTCTTCAATTTACTTGTCTTTGTGCATGGCCCACCTACCCCAAACTCAATTTCATGACAGTTATCTTATGGGTATCAGAAATAGCAGGTTGTGGGAAAAAAATCCATAAACTGAGAACAGATATTGTGGATGGGTGGGACCTAAGAGTCTTTGTCCCAGATGCTAGAGCAATGGTTAAAGTTTGAAAAGATACTGCATTGGACAAAGATGATATATGGTGAGATTGAGACAAGAGGAAAGATCTGATATATATTTTGGAAATAAAACAGATAAAATGTTCAATAGATTGAATATTTAAAGAGAGAAAAGTGAGAAAGCAAAGATGATATCTAGTGTTTCAGTGAGAATAATTGCTTAGAGCAATGTTCTATTTGTAGAAAGAAGAATATTTGAAATGGGTAAATATATACTGTGAGAAACATGTTATTTTGGAAAATTTTTACTTGGACTTTGGAATTTTCCCATTAAATTATTTTTAGATTTATTTTAACAATACTTCAATCAACAACGGAAAGCATAATTAATTGCACTTTTTTTAAGGTGTTTTTGGACTTTGAGATCAAGTTTAAGGCATGATACGCTTTCATCAATTTTTTCAAATTTAAAGTTGAGCTCCTTTATTTTTATATTTTCTATTCTCATGTATCAACACTCACTCATTACCTATGTTATCACAGTTTTTTTCTAAAAATGAAATTTTAAAAGGTCCCTCATTCTGTTATAATCAGCCAGCTAAAATGTCATTGATATGCACAGAAGACTTTGGTTTTTCTATTCCAAAAATGTCTACCTGACCTTTGATGATGGCAGTAAGAAAAGTTGTCACTGGATATGTACAAAATGTACGCAGTGTTTTTAGCAGAAATCTGCTAGAACTCCTCATTTAGGGACACAATTAAAATCCATCATGGCAGAGTATTGAAGGATCAGATACAATGTGACAAAAATGAAGCCTGACTTCATCCCTTGGGAGGTGATCACCTAATCTTCTGTTCTCTTTAAGTTTTCTTTCTTTCCTGTACTCCAGAAAAAAGAAACAAAACAAAACATCACAAATCTTTAAAACTTTTTTCCATGAAAATAAAGAATAAATTAACTAATCATAGAATCATGAAACAGCAGGGGAAAATACCCTTTATAAAATATTAGTATCGAACATTTTATAATATTCTGTCATGATTCTTTTGGGACACAATAATTAGAGAAAACATAAGTAGCCATTCAATCTGTGCACAAAATAATTCCGTGAAATAGAGAACTGCTTATAGATGTATTTAGTATAGCTTTTTTCTTTTAACATTTTCAAAGGGCATTAAAAATAACTTAAGAAGTGAATTTTACCCTTTAAACAACAAAATAAGGAGAAAATAAAGAGGAAAAAGAAGGATAACAAAGAAAAGTTCCAAATTATAGGAAAATCGGACAGCGCCACTGTGGTTGTCTTTGAATGACAGAGTTTTCAGCCAAAGAGTTCATGAAATGGTTTTAGATATTGAGCTAATAAATAATTTGTTTCTCTCAAATAATAGAAATGGTGTTTCATTTTATCTGTTAACTAATTCTAGAAGTGATTATTCTGATTTATTCATTAAGCACTTTTTAGTATTTCCTGATCTATCTTGGAAGGAGTCAAGATTCTCAATGCCAGGGATAGGATTTATTCTTTACAATGGCCTAAATTCCCTTTTAGAAGAGTACCTTGAAAAAGGTCTAAAACAAATACCTATCACTAGTGGAGGCAAAAAAGTGCAAATGTTGTACGAGATGAGTATTTTTCTCAATTGTGCTTATTTTTCAAAACAGAGGATGCCAAAGTGTTTGATGAATCCCAGTATGTGGCAAGATGATCTTTTGGGGATACATGGGAAAAAATAAAGCTTGCATTGTATTTATTTTGTAATTTGAAAATAAGAAAGAATTAAGTTTACTAATATTTAGCTTTCAAATTGACCTTGGAATCTTCACTACAACCACATATAAGTAGCTTTTGTTATGAAAATAGTATAAAAGGAATCTGAGATACATTTGGGAGGGTCCCACAATGTGGAGGGTTAACATTGGGACTTCCCACTGAGCATTAGTTTGCTTTCAGCTTATTATAAAGTATAACAGTTAACCTGAGCCTGGTTATGAGAATTGTTGATGATATTATCACACTTTACTTTACTAACCCTCACAAATTGAATGAATGTCCTAAAAAGATCCCAATAAAGAAACTATTGACCAAAGATAATATTAATAGGACACGCACAAGCAAATAGTCAGAAAATTGGCAAAACTAACAATTGTTCTATTCCTAATACAAGTATTTTATCATCTACAATTTAAAATATGAACAATGAGCCAATCATATTTGATGAGTTCAGCCAAAATATTTAATATGATGAATCTGTCTATTTAAGTGGTGGGTTATATCTATGATTGTTTTAGATTTACTGAGCCCTAAGTATATATTATATAATAAGATGCTACTTAAAGAAAGTAAGATATCATTATTAGCAAGACATTTAAAATATATTTTTCTTTATCACAACATTTAAAAATTTCATTTTATCATATCTATATTGCTATTTATCATATT
>PVIY010044077.1:0-19960 GCA_004026745.1 Myrmecophaga tridactyla
TCGAGCAACTCACAATCTAGAAATACAAAGCTGATTGTGAGCAGTACTATGGGGTACACAAGGAAAACAGGAACAGGCAGAAGTTATTCCTTCCAATGAAGAAAACCAGGCTTTATACAGGGAGCAGCCAGATGTCACCAAGCAGTCATGCAGGACATTCCAGGCAGAGGGGACAGCATAGACATAGGAATAGCATCATACAGCATGTTGGTGCCACAGTATGAGAGGAGAGGTGGAAGGTAATGTGGAAGAGGTGAGTTGAGACCAGGTTATGAAGGACCTTGAGAGACAGACCAAGAAATAGGACTTTATTCTGAAAGCAATACAGTCCATTTGGGGTCCTTCGTACATTTACCAAGTAGAATAGAAACTACTTCACACAAGTTGGGACTTTCATACATATCAGAAACTTACTTGATTTAAAAAGCAAGAGACAGGTGGGCCACGGTGGCTCAGCAGGCAAGAATACTTGCCTGCCATGCCAGAGGACCGGGCTCGATTCCCGGTGCCTGCCCATGTGAAAAAAAAAAGCAAGGGACATCATCATCATCATTCTCTTTTGTTCTGAAGCAAGCCCCACCCTATCCCCCCCCCAGATTTGCCAGTGGCTATCTAGAGGATGCTCTAAACCTTTGTAGGGGCTTCAGCCTGAAGTCCCTTTAAGGTCTTCACAGAAGGGCCCTTGGAGATCCTCCCCATTTTATATGGGGGAATTAGAACCCAGAGCACAAATTTTAGAACCAGAGCCTGGCACTAACTCTACCATTCCTTTCCCTCTGGGAAAGACCCACGATACCAGCTATGAACCCCAATTCCCACCCACACTGACATTGTCTTCCTGGAGTACAATTACCTTGTAACATTCATGGATGATGAAATCTTTCTTTTCTTTTCTGCTCACCACACGGATCTCTACTGACCAGTGCCTACCTAGCCCTCTTCCACCAGAGACCCCTGGAGCAGGTATACAAGGGCACCAGACACAGGGAAGAGCAACCTTGGCCGTACCATTCACAACTCAACATGCCACCCCTCTTTCTGGACTTCAGTGCCATACGGTTCTGTTTCCTTTGCTAATCTGTAAAATGGAGACTGGTCTAGACCAGTGATTTGCAATCTTTTAGCAAAGGAAAAAATGTTTAAGCCAAATCTTACCAGGAGCTCAATATATACTAAAATCATTGTTGCACTGATTGAAGTGTGCACTGGTTGAAATGTAAGTGGGGGTCTCATACGTTTAACCCCACACAAGCAGCCCTCAGGGTACTTTTTGTCAAATCCTAGGTTGACAGCCCCCTAGGGCTCTGTGGAACAAGTATGAAAACACTGGTCTAGCAGATCCCCAGGGTTCTTTCCTATTTTAGGATGCTCAATTTCTATGCCAAGTGAAAAGGTTAGTATGGTGGGCTTGGAACCTGTGTCTCCACTGAGCAAAGCACCAGACTATTCTGATGTCTATCATATTCATTCTAAGAAAAAGTCAAAAGACTTCCAATCCATGCAGCTGTCTTAATATTCCTGCAGTCCTACACACACTCATGAAGCCCATTCTCACCTAGTCCTACCTTGTCAAGACTCAACAAATGCCATCTTTTAGCCAGGAGAAATAATCCTGCTGGTTTCTGAAATTCCATCATCAGCAAACTCATCCTCTGGGATAAGGCATTTGCTAGTTCCTCTAGAAGAAGGTATTTACCTCAAACACTTCAGCGTGAACAAGGTCATCAGGTACATTCCCCCTCATATAAAGCAGAGCAATTATATCCTAGGACGTTGAAGTAGGCCCAGTAACTGAATATGATGACAAACCTCATCCACTTGCCACCTCCTTCTGGACCCTCACTGGAAGCCCTCTGCAATCTACCACAGTCCACCAGTCCATTAATGTTACGATTGTTTTTATTACTATCACATACTTGTCACAATGTTCACCATGCTTTCCCCAAACACACTTCCAATACCTCAGTATTCTCCTCCTCACCTAGAAAGTTTTTCTGCTCCTGTTGACCCTGAAAAACCTTGCTATCCTTCAAGGCCATACTCAATCACTAACCTTTTCCAAGGGATCTTCCCAGACCACCCAAGCACACAGGAATACCTCTCTTCTCTCCTATATCTCTCACCTGGCTCTCATCACATAGTGTAAGTTCTCCTTACTTTCCAGACTGAAGAAGCATGAATGTGGACCTCAGTTTCCCATCTGTAAAATGGGAATAATAATCCTCTACTTCCTCTCTACTCAATGAGGCACTATAAAGATCTCATGAGATAGCATACTTAATAAATCACAAAATGTGTACAGGTGCTTAAACATTTGGAGTGAGTTGGGTAATTTTATCCAGTGCCTAGAATAATGAATTCTGTTAACTTATTTCATGAGCAGTACCAATGTATGTGTTTTAATGAGCAGACATACAGAATTCAAAGAATAAAAGATATTTTAAATATTTCAGTACAAAGAGCTGACAATGATACAGGAATTTATGTGTGCACTTTATTGTATTCTTCATATTAATTCTAGTATTTGTAACAACTCATGATACCATTTTATAGATGGGACAACTGAGGCAGAGAAAGTCACGCACTCATAATACAACTAGTGAGTCAGGGAGCCAGGATTCAACACAAAAGGTTAAAGCTTTGAGTTAACTCTCTTAACCCTGACGCTGTCCCTTATCAGTAAAGCTGTAATTTCTCAACAATTTTTGTTTTACCAACGATGCCTTACTCCATTCATCTCTGCTGAGGCAATAAGTCACAAAGCACTTTTCTATAGCTAAATTTGAGACCCAGGTATAATCGTATCTTCACCAAATCCTAGTCTTCTAAGATGTGAAGGAAAAAGATTTTATCATTGAGACATGGTTTTCATCCCTGGATGCAAATTAGAGTCAACCTGGGGTGTTTAATAATACTGTTTTTGATCCCCACCCTAAGCAAATTAAATCAGAATCTGTGAGGTGGGGGTCTAGTTGGTTGTTTGATAAGGTTTTTGAAGTGATTCGAATATGTAGCCACTGTTGAGAACCACTGGTTTAAGACTAGGGCTTCTAATGTTTTAATGTGGATAGGAATCACCTGGGGATCTTGTTAGAATTCAGCTTCTGATTCCGTAGGTCTGGGGTCAGCATGAGATTCTACAGTTCTATCAGCTCCCAGGGTGATACCAATCCCACAAACCGCACTTTGAGTAGTTAGGGTTTAGACCAGTGGTTCTCAAAATGGGTTCTGCTAGCCCCTGGGGATCTCCAAGACTATTTCAGGGGATCCACAAGGTCAAAATTATTTTGATAACACTAATATGTTATCTATTGTTTTCACTGTGTTGACAGCTACACTGATGGTGCATAATCAATGACAGACTGCTGGTGTCTTAGCATACCTGGATATAATGGCACCAGGCTGAACTAATTGTAATTATATTCCTCACCACTACACACTGACATTTTAAAAAATGCCAGTTTCATTTAACATCCTTGAAGAAGTAATAGGTACTATTTTGATTAAATCTTGTACCTTGAGTACACGTCTTTTTAATATTCTTTGTGACAAAATGAAGTATGCAAAAAGCACTTCTGTTGCATTCCTAGTTCAATGGTTGTCTTAAACTTGTCCAGTTTAGTCAGAGGCTAAACTTTTTTCACAGAACCCCATTTTTGCTTGAGAGAATGCCTGACAAAAAAATCATGATTACTTAGGCTTGAGTATTAAGTAGACATTTCCTCAAATGTGAAAAAAATGAACCCATTGCTCAAAGGAAAGCAACTTATATAGTTTGTTACCAATGATAAAATTTATGTTTTCAAGAAAAGTCAGAATTTTGAAAACTTGAATTTATCACCATGAGCTTCCTAATACTCTTCTGAGGTGATCAGAGTTGATATTAACAAATGTAAGTTTTGATACTATATAATGAAATCTGTAAAACATTTGAAAACCCTGTATAATTCAGTGAAATAATATATTCTAAATGACTAATTTACAAAAATTATACATGGTAAAATATTCATTCAAAGTGCAAGATTTTAATATAAGAGGGAGAAAAAATTCACTAATACGGTTGCTGATTTCACACTGTAACCACTTTTCAAGTTCTGGTCTAATATCAAAGATTATCCACAATTATCTAAAGAGGCTATTTTAATACTCTTTCCTTTTCCAACTACATATCTGTGTGAAACTGAATTTTCTTCATATACTTCAATCAAAGCCACATGCTGAATCAGACTAAATGCAGTTGCAAATATGTGAATCCAGCTGCCTTCTATTTTACTTTGGGGGGTGGGGGAGACATGGTTATTTGCCATAAAAATGCCAGAGAAATGCATTATTTATGTTAATACATAATGGTTTTATTATTTTCTTAAATAAACTGAAAAATATTTTAATTTGTATCAGTTTTAATTTAGAATACTTTTGATAGCAAACTTTTGATAGATATAACCCATATAAACAAAGTTCTATGTTGTCCTCAATAGTTTTTTAAAAGTATAAGTGGGTCCTGAGACCAAAATTTTAAAACTGCTGATTTAAATGATCCTATTCTGCCTCTCATTTCCCAGATAAAGAATCTGAGGCTCAGAAAGGGACAGGGACTTGTTCAGGTCATATGGGAGGTGGTGTCTAAGTTCCAGGTCTCTCTACATTTCAAGCTCCTTCCCTTAGCCCCAGTGTCTTCCTGGCAGATCCTGTGGTGAATGAGCGAGAAGAAATGCCACCCTTACCTGATGTAGCTGAAGAGCATGTGAACCTTTGAGGTGTTTGTCTTTATTAACTGTAAAAGAAAAATCAAAAGTAAAAAAAAAAATAATCCTACTGCTTTAGAATCTCAGCCCCAGCTCTGCAGTTACATATTCATCTGGCCATTTAGGAGACAGCATTCCTCTCAGGTTACCAGGCCCTAATACCAGCTCAGAAATTAACCTAGGGCATCTTTTGTGGGAACAGAACCTCAGTTGGTTGATCTTTGCTAATTTTTAATTGGAATCTGGGAAAGAGGCCTTGGTCTCACTCATTCCCCTATCAAGACCTGATCCTCACTCACCATCAGGATATCAGTGTCTTCTTCTATTTCTCCCTCCCAAAAGTACCTAGATAAGAGAAAAAAAACAAAACAAAACATGAAGCTCTCAAGAGGAGCCTAGTGAAATGTAAAACCTGGCCCAACTACGTGACTTATTGAGGAGGGAACTTTAAAATCTCTCCAACCCACTGCCTGAAAATGTAGAGCTGTGTTCCAGTAGCCATATTTCTTGATGATGATTGAATAATGATTGAATAATTTCACAGTGTGACTGTGTGATTGTGAAAACCTTGTGTCTGATGCTCCTTTTATCTACCTTGTCAACAGATGAGGAGAACATATGGAATAAAAATAAATAATAGGGGGAACAAATGTTAAAATAAATTTATTTTGAAATGCTAGTGATCAATGAAAGGGAGGGGTAAGGGGTATGGTATGTATAATTTTTTTTTTCTGTTTTCATTTTATTTCTTTTTCTGCTGTCTTTTAATTTCTTTCTCTGAATTGATGCAAATGTTCTAAGAAATGATCATGATGAATATGCAACTATGTGATGATATTGTGAATTACTGATTATATATGTAGAACGGAATGATCATATATAAAAAAAAATATCTCCAACTCCATATAAAGAATTCTTTAGTGGATGGGCAACGGTGGCTCAGAGTTCTTGCCTGCTATGCTGGAGACTAGGGTTTGATTCCCAGAGCCTGCCCATGCCAAAAAAAAAAAAAAAAAAAAGATTTCTTTAGTTGGCTAGGGCCCAAAGGTTATCTAGTCCAACCATTATAATGCATGCAGCCAGCATCTGCCTAAACGTGCCTGGAAGTGGGAGGCTCACCATCTTGATGAAGTCCATCTAACTTAAAGGTTTCTACATGAGAAGATTTTTTTCTTCTGATGAGCCAACATCTGCCACCAATTGATTTCCTCAACCAGCCGCATGAAGAATCACCCCAGGACAGCCTTGCAAAAACTGCTATGTCCTCTCTCCAAGCTGAACACCCGCAGTTCTTTCAATGTGCATCCTGCATTCACAGCTTCTGGTCCTTCATCATCTCTGTGCTTGCCTCTGGACTGGTGCTACTTTTATTATCGACTCTCCACAATGAGACATTTAATCCAATCTGTTGAAGGCTTTTAAAGAAAAAGTGATAACTTCAGCAGTCAGAAGTGAGAATTTTCATCTCCACTTCAGCCAGCAAGCCTCTCCTGGGGAATTAATCAAAGACCTTCATTGGAGTTGCCGGCTTGTGGCCTGCCCAATGGAATTTGGACTCGTGCATCCCCCTGGTTGTGTGAGACACTTTTATAAAATCTCATATTTATAGATATCTCCTGTTGGTTCTATTTCCCTAGAGAACCCTGACTAATAAAAAGACCAATTTCAAGGAAGGATGGACACACGGAGGAGACACCAAGTTGAGTTTCTATTCCAGTCCCCAACCACTGTTTCCCAGATTGGCTGTATGTGGATCATCTATACAACTTTTTAAAAACTCAATGACCTATGCCTTACCCTGAGAGAATGTGATTGAGTAGCCCAACGGAGAGCTCAGGAATCTAAAGCACAGCTAAATTTAGGAGCCACTAATATAGATGATGTGAGCCATTAGCAAAAGACATCATTGAAGGAGAGAAAAAATAAAAATGGTAAATTTCATTATACAGCACTTTTCCATTTTGACATTTAAAGCAGATATTAACATTTCTCTTGGGGGGGGGGGTGGTGGTGAGAAACAGGATAATCAGAGAGAGTAAGGCACCTGACAAATCCTACACAGCTAGTAATGGGATGCTGAAATAGTCTGACGAGGTAAATGGTGCAGACGATGTTTAACTAAAGTAAAGTTGGTGATGAAATGAAAGGCATACAATATATAGAAACAGTCTTTCACAATATGCTGAACTCTCAGGGTTTTTGGGGAATCCAAAAATAATGGAAATTGTTTTCTTTGATATTCCTAGTTGGCTTACTCACTATTGGAATGCCCAGACTGACTTCTTTGCTAACAGCAAGCTAACTGATTTAACCAAATTATGTGCAAACAAAATTCACTGCTCCTAGACTGTGTGTGTACTTTTTTCTCCCTTCTCTTACATACTTATGATTTTTGCTTTTGTTGGAGGACATAAACTCACCGATTGATATCCTCTGAATATATATCAGCAGTGAACTGCTGATTAATAAATGCCTTTGAGTTATTCCTTGACAATTCTATGTTAGTTCAGTACCCTTTCCACCTACCAGGAAAGGGATCTGACCTTACCATTCCCTTCCCCCAACCACTGGCCATGGCAGAACTCACAGTGAGGAGGCCTTGGGCAGACTGTTCATAGAGGCAACCATTTCATATCCAGTACAGCTCTAAGGCAAACAGAGATGGTGATAGTTATCGGGGCAAGAGCTCAGGATCTTAAAGAGAAAGGACAGGGTGACAGAGGTTTCTGGGAATTACCCAGGAAACCTAAGTCCAAGTAGACAAACATTTAGGATGCTGCTCCCTCTCCTGTCAACCCCCCTTCAAACCAGCACATTCCAGAACCATCATGCACAGAACCTCTAAAGACAGAGCTGTTTATAAGCGCTTCCCTGGGTAGGGAGAAAAGTAAGGAAGCAGCTATGGGAAGGCACTTTTAAGAACAGGCCCACCTGTTTGGGGTATGGGAATCAACACAGGATGGGGAACGAGAAGACCTGGGTTCCATTTTGGCCCTGCATTTGCATGGCTGTGTGATCTTAGGTAAGTTCTTTCTTTCATTCCAGTATAGGTATTTGAGTACCAACTTCGAGATAGGTACTTCCCCTGCTCTTGAGCTGACTTTACTGCTGTACATTGAGAGGATTAGTTTAGGTCAGTGGTTTCTACTCCTTTTACTATGCCACCCTCTTCTGCTTTTCTATCTCAGACATGTATCTGGCTGTCACTCAGTCCTTCTGTAGACACAAGAGTTACTATGACTCCAAACAAAAGCTAAAAAGCATAATGACCTGTATTTGTTCTTGGGAAATGTAGGCTCTTTTCACCTTTTATTTTCTTAAGGTTTCTCCACAGCTCTAAGAGCACAATCATCAACTTTGCAGGACTTTAAGATTTTTTTTTTAAAGACAGAAGTTGGAATCCCTGACCTGATCATCTAAAATCCCACCAGGTTTTGGTATCTGATTCCTGTGCAAAGCACTGGTGAACATGCTTAAGGTGAGGTGGAACTAGTTCAGATGTCAAAGAAACAGCAGCAACACTAAGATATCAATGCAAGTAAGAAGTGTTCCCAAACATCAAAACCTAAAGCCCTAACAAACCTTTCTCAGATCTCAGATGAGGGGGTCAGGTTTCTGTTCTCTGAAGGACTTGGACCCAGTCAGATAAGCCTTATCTGAGCTATGCTCATTGATCCCACCTTCCCTTAACTGCGGCCAAGAGAACTGACCTTTCTCTTCCCTTGACCCCAGATTGAATAGTACTGTATTTAATGCTCCATATTCATGTAGCATTACCACCATCCCTGTTCCCTTGGAAAGTTCCCACGGCTAAATAAATCCCTGACTGAAAGGAAAGGTACTAGGGTCACATTTGTTTAAGCAACTGCTGTGTGTCTTGTTCACTCAAACATCCATTGAGAAATCCCATTTTATTGGTTCTAAAGGTGGTGTACAAGTGCTGAGACTGAGTTAAGCTTCTAGAAAAAATTATCTCATTGCCTCATAGGCCCTTTCCAATCTCTTTGGGAGTATGAACTCCTCAGTGACTGATCAAAGAAATCTGTCTTTAGGTGAAAGGTTGTAAAACTATGACGGACTGTACTGTTCAAAAAGCCCCTATGACCAAAAGAAAAAAAAGAAAAACAAGAGAGCCGACTGAATTCAATTTTGAAACACACACACGCTCAAGACCAGCACTGAGTCATAGTTAGTGAGCTTATGTACTCAAGGGCAGATAGCAAGCAAAAAACAGAATCATAGAGCTGGAAGGGCTTCCAGAAAAACTAATAACTATAAGGGCTTCTAGAAAAACTAATAACTATCTAGTGCAAAGGTCACAGACTAGTGGTTTACAGGCAAGATACATGATTTAACCTGCATCTCATTTAAAATATGCTGACTCTGTTATCAATATTTAGTAGCAAGATATTTCACATTTAAAAAATAAATTATCAGGTTCCAGGGAGATTGTGGAATAAGATAGGTCAAGTTCACCTCTGCTCCAAGGAACAGCTAGAGAAGGGATGGGGGGGGGTGCGACAGAGATGGCGATTCCAGGGTATAAGTGACCTGGGAGAGTCTTCTATACCACATAGGGAGGCCCTAGTTGCAAAAGCTGAAGAACTAAGAAGCAGAGAACTGGAGACAATCCGGCTTGTGCAAACAGCCTAATGTGAAAGCCCAGAGCCTTCAGGAGAGCACAGACACGGAGGCAGGAACTAGGAAGTAAGCCATACCACGTTCCTTGAACACACTAGCCTCACCGGCACAGACTTGTGATGTGCAACTCACCCTACACCCCACGCACCTGATCCCTGTTACCTGCCCCTCCCCGCCTATGCTCCAAGACCCCTGCCCCACCAACCCTCTGTGCACATACCTGCCCCACATCCCCACCCCAAGCATGGGCACCTGCCCCAGCCCAACTCACTTCTCCTGTAAAAGTTCAGTCTCATCCTGTTCCTCCAAAGCCCTACCTCCTAGTTCCTGTTCCTTGCAGGAGGTCACCAGCACATAAAGGCTATGGGCACTAACCTCCATATCCACGCTACACCCACCCACAGCACAAACAGTTGTGCCATCCCACACCCCCACCCCCAGCTCTGCACATGTGTATATCAGTTTACGGCTCTCCCAGATCTGCATATCTGCATGGCCCCCAGTCATACCACAACAGCTCTGGGCAAGCACTGACCTGGACAGCCAGGCCACATCGCCCCCAGCCCACGCAGGTGCACTGAGGACTGCTGCCCTGAGCTCTGTGCATGTGCACAAAGGGCCCCACGCCCTAGACCAGCGCACATCAGGGACCCCCCCCCCAAAGACCTGTGTACCTGCACAGCCACATCCTCCCCACCACTGGGTACCCACACTCACAGGCACAAGCGAAGCATCCCTGACCTGCACCTATACCTGCACTGCAACACATTACCACACTGTTGTGCTCCGCCCCACACCCTGAGAACTGGATATCAATAGCCAAAAGAATGAAAGAAGACCCTTACCTTCCACCCTAGACAAAAATTAACTCAAGGTGGATCAAACACCTAAATATAAGAACTAGCACCACAGGGCGGGCCACGGTGGCTCAGCAGGCAAGAATGCTTGCCTGCCATGCCAGAGGACCCGGGTTCGATTCCCAGTGCCTGCCCATGTTAAAAAAAAAAAAAAAAAGAACTAGCACCATAAAGGTTCTAGAAGAAAATGTAGGGAAACATCTTCAAGACCTAGTGTTAGGAGATAGCTTCCTAAACTTTACACCCAAAGCACAAGCAACAAAACGAAAAAACAGATAAATGAGAACTCCTCAAAATCCAATGCTCCTGCACCTCAAAAAGCTTTGCCTAAATGGTGAAGAGGCAGCCAACTCAATGGAAGAAAATATTTGGAAATCACATATTGGACAAAGGTTTGATATCCTGTGGACATAAAGAAATCATACAAGTCAACAACAAAAGAACAAACAACCCGATTATAAAATGGGCTTGTGGTAGGTAGATTCAGTTGTCAACTTGGCCAGGTGAAGGTAACCTAGTTCTGTTGCTGTAAACATGAATCAATGGTATGTGAACCTCATCTATTGCTCATTACATCTGCAGTCGGCTAAGAGGCTGCCTGCTGTAATGAATGATGTTTGATTTAACTGGCTGGTGCTTAAATGAGAGAGCTCAACATAGCACAGCCCAAGCAGCTCAGCATACCTCATCTCAGCATTTGCAGCTCAGTCCAAGCCTTTGGAAATGCAGAAAGAAATAATCCTGGGGAAAGTTGTTGGAACCCAGAGGCCTGGAGAGAAGGCCAGCAGAGATCACCCTGTGCCTTCCCACGTAAGAAAGAACCTTGGTTGAAAGTTAGCTGCCTTCTCTCTGAAGAACTAATGAAATAAATCCCCTTTTATTAAAAGCCAATCCGTTTCTGGTGTGTTGCATTCCAGCAGCTAGCAAACTAGAACAGGGCTAAAGATATGCATAGACATTTTTCTGAATGGTTCAAAAGCACATAAAGAGATTTCATTTTCATTAGCTGTAAGGGAAATGCAGATCAAGACTATGAGATACCACCTCATACCCTTAAGATTGACTGCTATTAAACAAATGGAAACTATAAATGTTGGAGACAATGTGGAGAAATTGGGACACTTATGCACTGCTGTTGGGAATGTATATGGTACAGCTGTTATGGAAGACAGTGTGGCAGTTCCTTAGGAAACTAAATATTGAAGTGCCCTATGACCCGGCAATACCACTTCTTGGTATATACTCAGAAGAGCTGAAAGCAGTGATACAGACATTTGCACACCAATGTTCACAGCAGCATTATTTACAGTCACCAAAAGATGGAAACAATCCAAATGCCCATCAAG
Organism: Myrmecophaga tridactyla; assembly: GCA_004026745.1. Taxonomy (NCBI): domain Eukaryota; kingdom Metazoa; phylum Chordata; class Mammalia; order Pilosa; family Myrmecophagidae; genus Myrmecophaga; species Myrmecophaga tridactyla. Next base: position 11,590 of record PVIY010044077.1, read on the forward strand.
AGACAAATGAATTAACAAAATGTGGTATATACATACAATGGAATATCATGCAGCAGTAAGACAAAATGATGCTTGAAGCACATGATAAGATGGATGAGCCTTGGGGATATAACGCTGAGTGAAATAAGCCAGACACAAAAGGATACTTATGACTCCACTTTTATGACCAGGGTAAAGGTGACTGAAGGATGCACTTACTGAGAATTAGATTGGTGAATGATGGTGTACATATGATTGAATATTGTGCTGCTACAAAAAGGAAAAAAGCTGTGAAGCATGCAACATTGTGAACGAAACTGTGGTACATTTAGTGGGGTAAGATAAGCCAGAAGCAAAAGAGCAATTATTGTATGGTCTCATTTAGAAAATACTTATAATAAAACAGGGCCCTAGATTATAAGTTCTTGTAGCAGTCACATTTTGTCCGGAATGGTAATTATTATTTCTGGATTTTTAGAGGTGTTTTATATATGTATAACCTGGTATTCAGAGATAAGAACAAAGGTGATTAGGTCAGAATTGAGGTAATTCCGAACACGAGGGTAAGGAAGACATTATCTATTTTTAAGAACCTCACCAACTCTTTGAGACCAAAGGAAGAAAGGTTTATTTTGTCCAGAACCTAATTTTTCTGTAGGACATAATCTACCTCAACCAGTTTAGATAGCTCATTTAAGCAACAGAAACACAGGGAGCCCAGAATAAAAATGAGGATCTTTAAACTTGTATAGCTTAATATAATGCCTGGATATATACCAGGATATATACCTGATTATATTAATGCCTGGTTATACCTGGTTATACCTGATTATATTAAGCAGATAATCAAAAAGTATTGGCAAAGTTCCTTGAGGGATGGGAGAAAAAATATGGAACTATTAAACTTTACCACTGGGAAAACCCTTGATACTGTGTCAAACATTATCAATAGATCAAGCGCATGACCTTGAGGCTTGCTCTTGTGAAGCTTATGTATATAGCGGAGAAGCTTAGCCTACTTATAGGTATGCCTAAAAGTCACCTCCAGAGGACCTCTTTTGTTGCTCAGATGTGGCCACACTCTCTCTAAGCCCAACTCTGCAAGTGAAATCACTGCCCCCACCACCACCACCACATGGTACACGACATTCAGGGGTGAAAATCTCCCTGGTGATGTGGGAGATGACTCCCAGGGATGAGTCTGGCCCTAGCACCATGGGATCAACAATATCATGCTGACCAACAAGACGGTTAAGAGGTGTAATAAATAATGTATCAGTGGCTGAGAGAGTTCAAACAGAGTTGAGATGCTACTCTGGAGGTTGCTCTTATGCAAACTTCAATTAGACATTGCTACCTATCATAATTTGCCAAACCCCAACCAAAACCATTCCTGCCAATCCTAAAGAACATCTAGGGCAATAAATAAGATTCTACGAAGGTTCCATGAACTAGGGTAACTTACAACCAGAAACTTACAACCTCCAGATGGGTCCCTGGACCAGATAATCCTGAATCCTAGAAGGCCCAGTCTCTAGAACATTAACTAGTTCCATCTCCCTACCCCATATTACTGACGCCCCTTCCAATATGAAAAAGTTAGAATTGCCATAGCCCAAATACCCCTAAAGAGTGGGATAGAAAGATCAAAGGTGATGGTAGAATTATACAGAGAAGGTAGGGTTTAATAAACCAATATGGTTGTTGAATCAATAAATTAATATTTCTTTTAGTCTCCAGGATCTTAGAGCAGCTAGGAATAAATACCTAAAATTGTTGAATTGTGACCCATACCAAACTCTGAAATCTGTTCTACAACTAATTGTTATGCTGTGCTTTAAAACTTACTGCTTTTTTGTATATAATTATTTTTCACAAAAAAGAAATAAAAAAGTCGATTGTGATGATAAAACTATTTATTCCTTCTAGCCTCCAATATTCTGGAGCAGCTAGAAGGAAAAATCTGAGATGACGTTATGGTAGCCCATGACAAACTCTGGGATCTGTCCTGTAACTACTTGTTGAAGAGTGTTTTGAAAACTATTGCTTTTTTTCTTTGCTTTGTATATATGTTATATTATATAATAAAAAAAGTGTTTAAAAATAGATTATCTAGCTCTGCACAGACAAAAACTAATCCTACCACATTGGATCTGCAGTTCATATTAGTTATATTTAGTTATAGCTGAGCAATGGTTACTGCCTGTAGACATAAATTACGCTTCTCAGGTCAACACAATTCCCACACTGCTCTCTCTTTTCTCCAACATCTAGGAAGAGTAAAAGTTGCTATCTACTGTCATTCATCATTGTTACCTCCAATTCACTTTACTCATTTAGGTTACCTGCCTTTAGACATTTGCATTTGCATCTATGGCCTAATCCAATCCCTTCATTCTAAATAAAAGTAGATCACAACCCAGAGAAGGTCATATGTGGAGTTGATAGCAGAGAGGGGACCAGAATCCAGATCTCCTGATTCAATGTTCAGGATTTTTCCCCCAACCCCAACAGATTTTTCTAGTTAAGAATGTATCTGTCAATGACAGCTCTAAGAACACTGCCAGAAACCAGAACTGAGAAGTATCAGACTGTGGAAGCGTGCTAAACTGGACCCACAAATGACCTGGTCCTGACAGTGGTTCTGCTGCTAGAGCTGGGATTCCTGCCAGCTAACATTGGCCGAGCCCTCCTCATCATGAACCCATTTAATCTCCTTCGGCATGTCTTGGACACCAAGCCTGTTTGCTTCCCTTCTTTCCAATTCATTAATAAAAAATACTAAACAGAACAGACTGAAGTGAGGCCTCCATAGCCACATTACTTCACATTTCCAGTTTTTGGTGGAATGAACACGTACTGCAGCCTCCCTCACTTCCATACCCAAACCTGACAAGTGACAGAAGACACTTATTATTTAGCTATGCCAGAATACAATAACGAATATGCTTTATGTACCAGAAACTATGAGGAAGCCCCAAAGAATAGAAGGCAGCCCTGAAACATGCATAGAAACATGCAGGAAAATATTGTCACAGAGATGAAAGCAACATTCCATGTCTTGAGGTAATGGAAATTAGAGTAGGCAGAAACTTGGAGGCAACCACGAAGGTAAGTAGTTTCAGTACCACTAAAGGAGTAGGTGGACTCCTAAAATCTCCCATGGGCCAGGCAGGAATATCGAAAGTGTGTGAGTATGGGAGCTTTGAACAAGGAGGCAAAGTAGTGTCCAGGAGGGTGGTGACAGCCAGGGAAAAGAGGAAGAATGCCCAGATCAGTTATTGAACCACCCAGCTGGGAGTATGCACCACCACCCTCCATTCCACACTCACAAAAACAATGCTGCCCAATTCAAATTCCTTGCAACTGCTCCTGCACTGTCCCACAAGTATTAAGTAAACAGAGGAGAGGTTACAGTTAAGGATCACAAAGTAATTTGGGAACAATACCATGAGAGAAAAAATTAAAAAAAAACAACAAAACAAGCTTACATAAGCGGAGGGCCAAGATTTTAAATTAAAATCTGAGTATAATTAATATTCTCAGAAAGACAAGGCAAGGTTATTGTATCCATAAAATAAAATTAGGCAATTATGAAATGAGGAGTTGGTTATTAAACAATTTAGTCTTGAAAATGAAGACTATAATTGTTTAAACAAAAATTCAATAGAAGGGTTAAGTAGCAAAATAGTCACAGCTGAAAAACCAATTATAGAGATGGGAGATTGGGCTCAGAAATTTTCCCAAAATGCAACACAAAGGAACAACAGAACAATACAAAAGTTCGGCCATGGAAGTCAAATCCCGAACTTTCAACATCTCTCTAATAGACGTTTCAGAAAAAGGACACTGAAAGAATAGACGAGGGAGATATTCAACAAATAGCTGAACATTAATATAAAGAGAAAAGCCTAAAAACTATCGAAGAAAAAAACTACCTACAAAGATATCAGACCCTGGTAAACACTGACTTATCATCAGCAACCTAACAGAGACCTCTCTCCAAGTTAACACTGACACATTTACCCAAACTGGACTTTTAGCCAGTTAGAATCCAGTCATCTATATTCCTTTTCCTCTCAAAACCCAACATCCAAAATGTCACCATAAGTTGTCCCTGATAGGACCCAGAGTGGCTCATGTAAGCACCTAAAGAAAAAAAGCAACAAAGCATAGATCCTGGGTATATCGGAAGCATCAGAAGGATTTCAGTTTTTAGCTAGTAAATACTGGAGTCAAACTTCTGGGTAATTATCACAGGTTCTTTTAAACAAGAGCTGTTCCCCAAAGGTAATATTAATAAAGGAAATAGACATTCTGATTGGAGGAAGAAAAGAAGGAATGAAACACAAGGTTAACCTGTGACCACCAATTTAGAGGCTGTATGCACCCGAAGACCATATTCAACATTTAAAACACTATAACTCAGTCTAACATCAACTTCAAGAATGTTGAAGTTGTTTAAAAAGAAAGGACCTGATGTTTTAGGGAGTAATGTCACCTCCATTCATTTGTATATGTAGCAGGCACTAGTAGAAAAAGCAGTCTTGCAAGCAGACCAAATCTAAAGCAATGTGACTTGTGCTACTGCCCCAAGAGCAGGGAAGCCAAAAGGAAGGCTCAACCTGAAGGAGGAGAGGTTTCGAAGAGAAGGTGCCTCTGAGTCGGACCTTAATAAGTAGGATTACAATGGGGTGGGGGGGTGGAGGTGGGGGTGGGGGTACAGCAGGCATTCTAAGCAAATGATAGTATATGTAAACTCAAGAGGTATTTAGGTGTGAAGCATGCAACTGGGTGAATGAACCTGAAAGACAGTATGTTGAATGAATGTCAGAAACAAAAAGACAAATATTTTTATGCCTCACTCATATGGACTAAGTATAGTACACAAACTTGGAGAATTGAAGTTGAGAGCGTGGGTTACCAGGTTGGCCTTTTGTAAAGGTTCCTAGATGGTAAGCTCTTACAGCAGTCACATATATTCAGGTTTTGTAACTGTTATTTCTAAATTCTGAGATACTGAGCTATTTGATATTACTTGATAATTCCCTGCAAATCTGGGTAATTATGTGACACCTGAGACTCAAAGAGCTCTGAGGCTATGAAAGTCGGCATTACCCCATTCAGCAACTGTTTAAACAGCTGAAAAAGTGATCAGACTTCGACTAGAGATAGGAAGCTGATCTGCATAGACTAAGGTAAATCAGAAAACTTAATAAAAGATGGTATGGCCCATATAGTAAAACTTCAGCTTCTGTGCAAGACCAAAGGGATAGATGTTTATTTGGTGCAAAATAGATATTTTGGGTAGCACATTATCTAATTTAACTTGTATGGTCAGTTTACTCAAATACCATAATTACATGGAGTCTTGAATAGGACATGAGATCTTGTTGGTTGGTACAGGTTAGTGTGATGCCTCGATATACCTGGAGTAATTTGGGCAGAGAATAAAAAAGTATTTGTAAAGTCCTGTTGGAGAACTGGTGAGAAAGGAGGAACTATTCAACTTTCCCATCTGGGGAACTCCTGATATTCTTGCAAGAAGTGGGGACAACCAACTCAATTGGCTGAGCCCTCAATCTTGGCGCTCGCCACTATGAAGTTTATTCCTGCAAAGGAAAAGCTAAGCTTATTTATAATTATGCCTAAGAGCCACCCCCAGAGAACCTCTATTTTGCTCAATGTGGCCTCTCTCTCTCTCTCTCTAAGCCAACTTGGCAGGTTAACTCACTGCCCTCCCCTCTACTTGGGACATGACTCCCAGGGGTTTAAATCTCCTTGGCAATATGGGACCTGACTCCCAGGAATGAGCCGGAATCGGCATCTTGGGATTGAGAAAGCCTTCTTGACCAAAAGGGGTAAGAGAGAAATGAGGCAAAATAAAGTGTCAGTGGCTGCGATTACAGAATCATGGTTATCCTGGAGGTTATTCTTATGCATTAAATAGATATCCCTTTATAGTTCATGGTGTTTTGGAGTGGCTAGAGGGAAGTACCTCAAAGTGTAGAGTTGTGTTCCAGTAGCTTTGATTCTTGAAGATGATTAACAATATAGCTTTTACATTGTGACTGTGTGATTGTGAAAACCTTGTGTCTGATGCTCCTTTCATCCAGGGCATAGACAGATGAGTAAAAAAATAAGGCTAAAAATAAATAATGGGCTGGGGGAGGATAAAGGGCAAAAAAAAACTGGGGAAATTCAAATACTGGTGGTAAATGAAAGTGAGAGGTAAAGGGCATGGGCTATATGAGTTTTTTTTCTGGAGTGATGCAAATGCTCTAAACGTGATCATGGTGATGAATACACAACTATGTAATGATATCAAGAGCATTTTTTTTTTATGCTGGATGGTGGGGGTCACATTTCATTCTTTTTCCATGTGAGTATCACCTTATTGCAGCACCATTTGTTGAATTTTTTGTTTGCTTGTTAGCTTTGGGAAGTGCATGGGGCGGGAATTGAACCCTGGTCTCCCGTATGGCTGGTGAGAATTCTACCACTGAACTACCCTTTCACCCTGCGTGAGCATTGATTTTATACTATGGTTGGACTGTAAGTGTGAGAAGATTTCTCAATAAAAATATTTTTTTAAAAAAAGAGGTATGTAGGGACAGATGAGATCTAGTCTTCATGAACCATAGTGTGTGTAGATATGAGAAGATCTGGAGGAAATGAGACTGGCTGGGATTAAAAAGAATAGGTTCAGGCTAAGAAGTTTAGGGGTTGTATTCAGATAATAAATGCTCTTGGAGGTTTTTAAGGAGGAATAAAACGGTCCAGCTGAGTAAAGGATAGGGAAACGAGGAGGGACCAGAAGAAGGTAGCTTATTTAGAAGGCCATTACAAAGATCCAAGAAAAAGACATTAAGATTCTGAGTTAAGATGGTAGTGACAGGAAAAGACATCCAACATATTTTTCTTACTATTTTAATGGTAAACATTTAAAATAAAATTAGTGGTGAAAAGAACTGGAGAACAGAGCTTCCGGGTCAAGATGGCGGCTTAACAACGTGTGCATTTTAGTTCGTCCTCCAGAACAACTACTAAATAACCAGAAACAGTACAGAACAGCTCCTGGGGCCACATTAGTGACCAGACACACAGCATATCCCAGTCTGGACCAGCTGGACCGGATGCGAGCCCCCCCCCAGAACCGTGAGTTCCCAAAGCTGCAGCAGCCAGCGCCCCTCCCCCACAGGCCGCTTCCCAGAGGGGAAAGGAAAGGACTTTACCAGCAGCAGGGAATGGGCACAATCAAACGCCAATTGTGGAACTAATTAACAAATTCTGACTACTAAAAATAGGCCCCCAGCTTAGGTGAACCTGATCAAAGCGGAGGTTGCTCATTTTTGCCCCAGCGCCAAGGGGGCAGGACTGACAGAAAAAGGGGGAAAGAAAAAAAGAAGGAAACAGAGGTTTTTGTGGCTGTGTATCTACAAAGGCTTGACTGCCTCTGGATACAGTGGCAGGACTTTTCAGGCTGCAACTGCCCCACGCATAGGCAGAAGTGAGCTCTTTTGGGGGATTATCTGGAGCCTATGCCTTCCCCAGGGGAGGGGTGAAGCCCCACCCAGGTGGAATCCCTCCATCAAGGAATTCAGACACCAGGGCTTGGTGATTTGAAGCTATTAAAACCAGCCTACAACCTCTCCTCTGTCTCCAACAAGCCCCCATCAGGGAGAGTCTGACAAAGTTAAAGGTACCGCATCATCTTATGCTGGTGGGGCCTGCAGTCAGACAAGCGCCACATACTGGGCAGGATAAGAAAAACAGAGTCCAGAGACTTCACAGGAAAGTCTTTCAACCTGCTGGGTCTCACCCTCAGGGAAAACCGATGCAGGTGACTCTTTCCTCCTGATAGGAGGCCAGTTTGGTCTGGGAAAATCTGGCTGGGGTCTATAATACCTAAACAGACCCTCCTAAGTGTGGTGGGGGGCAAGACACCACACAAGCAGGGCAAGAAACAAGAAAACAAGAATTGAAAAATTCTCCTCTGTTAAACAAAACTTAAGCTAAAGGTCCAGATAAAGCTGAACGGAATGTCAAAGAACAGATAGACAACAAATTCATCCAGCAAGAAAACCCTAGATAAAAGAAGTGAAAGCAATCTCCAGAATAAACTAACTAAGGTAATTAAATGCCTAGACGCCAGCAAAAAATAACAAATCACACTAGGAAAATTGAAAATACGGCCCAGTCAAAGGAACAAACCAACAATTCAAATGACATGCAGGAGCTGAAACAATTAATTCAGAATGTACGAACAGACATGGAAAACCTCATCAAAAACCAAATCAATGAATTGAGGGAGGATATAAAGAAGGCAAGGAAAGAACAAAAAGAAGAAACTGAAAGTCTGAAAAAACAAATCACAGAACTTATGGGAATG
>PVIY010044078.1:0-19926 GCA_004026745.1 Myrmecophaga tridactyla
CGCAAGTCAGACTGCAGATTTTTAATGCGTGCCTCCTGGGTGCTGGCTGAGGGCTAAGCACTTTTGCATATATAAGTGTACCGTGAGGTTAATCAGGTGAGAGGAATTTCACCTGTTTTCGTTTTTTTAAAACAATTTTTTTTATTATTAGAGGGGTTGTAGGTTTACAGAAAAATCATATAGAAAATACAGACCCCCACATTACCCTCCTTAAGACTTTGCATTAGCGTGGTACCTTTGTTACAATTAAAAGAATATTAATATACGTGTATTATAAGTTTACATTAAGATTACGTTTGGGTTGTACAGGCATTTTATTTATTCTAATAACATACATTCAACCTAAAATTTACCCTTTTAACCACATTTAAATCTACAATTCAGTGCTATCATCACATGTCCAGTGCTGCGTTACCATCGCCACCAAAACCCATCACCCTAAGCATAATTTCTGTACAAATTAAGCATTGACTCTGTTCCCTATCCGAACTTGATCCCTGCTAACCTGTACTCTAGTTTCTGACTCTATGAATTTGCTTATTCCGATAACTTCATATCTGTGAACTCATACAGTATTTGTCCTGCTGTGTCTGGCTCATTTCACTCAACATGCCTTCAAGGCTCATTCCTGTTTTCTTATGTATCAGGACTTCATTTCCTTTTACAGCTGAATAATATTCCATTGTACATATAAACCATGCTTTGTTCACCCATCCACCTACTGACAGACACATGGGCTGCTTCTACCTTTTGGCAATTGTGAATAATGCTGCTATGAACATCAGTGTGCAAATATGTATTCACGCCCCTGCCTTCAATCCTTTTGGGTATTTATCTAAAAGGAGTATTGCCAGGTCATATGGTTTCTATATTTAACATCGTGAGGAGTCACCAAACTGTTCTCCACAGCACATGCACCACTTTACAGTCCCAGCAACACTGAACGAGTATTCCTATTTCCCCATGTCCTCTCCAATACTATTTTTTTTAATAGTAGCCACTCCAAATAATGTGAAATAGTATCTCATTGCGGTTTTGATTTGCATGTCCCTAGTAGCTAATGGAATTGAGCATCTTTTCATGTGTTTTTTAGCCATTTGTATATCTTCAGAGAAATGTTTATTCAAAGTATTTTGCACACTTTTAAATTGGGTTGTCTTTCTGTTGTTGCGCCACCTTACTGTTTTTTACAATTTGATCACTCCTGTATCTTCAAGAGCTTAAACTAGTGCCTGAGACATAGTGGGTGCTCAATAAACATTTGTCTAATGAATGAATTGCCTTATCCCACGAGGCAATGATAGAGTGGATTCCAGTATCATTATTAATTGTAACATCTGACCACTGACACGCATTTCCACTTTGATTTCTTAAAGCAGGCTTCCCACTGTGGAGCAAAGACCCCCTTACAGATTCGGGTGCCTCTGAACACCTCCTTCTTCCACGCCACCACGTCTCACGTGAGACACGCCCTGAGAAAGAAGTTTCCAGGATTAGATTCCGACCTTGCGGACTGCCGACCTGACAGATACCAGACCCGGCCCATACCGCGCATGCGCACCGCTTCTGCGCCCGAGTACCTAAGCGGCCGGCGCAGGCGCAGAAACCTCGGTTTCCACCCTGGCCCCGCCCAGCTCGCCCCTGGGGGGCGGGCGAAAGCCCGGCCGGGGGAAGGGGCGGGGCGCGCGTGCGCGGACGAGAACCGAGGGCTGAGGGCTCCACGGCCGGCCTAACCTGAGGGACTTGCGGCAAGATGCAGGTGGGTGAGGTGGTGGGCGCGGGGCCTGGAGGCTGTGGTCGCCTGTTGGTTGGCTGAGTCCCCACGGCGGCGGACGGTCCTGGCCCGACCTACGGAAAGCGCCGGGCGCCATGGGCCGCCGAGGGGCCGCGCGCGTGGAGCCTGCGCAGGCGTGTGGCGAGCGGGCGGGCGTGGTCCCTCCGCCCCCGGCTGCCCCCGCGCGCGGCGCCCCGGCTCCAAGCCTCGCCCCTCGGGGGCTGCCCCTGCGCCGGCCGGTGCCGCGGACCCATGGCGCGGCTGAGGCTGACTGGAACTGGAGACGCGGAGGCGCCGCTGGAGTCGCGGGGCGCGAGTTCGTGGCCCTGTTGAGCGCTGATCTGCTTTTGGGGCGCGGCCCTTGAACCCCACGGCTCCCGCCGTCCCACCCGAGGGGCCCTGCCCAGTGCCGCCTTCCTCCCGGAAGCGGATAAGCCCCACATCCCCTAGTTTTGCCCCTTTTACCACATCAGGAATGTGGCTAATACCGAAGGGAAGAGGAAAGAAAATGCATATAAACTCCGGGGGGGATGACACCTGTAGGAGCAGAAGTCTGTGACGACTAAATTTTGGTCTCCGCTCGCCCGGGCATGGCCTTGTGGCTGTTCAGGACGCTGCCCCGAAGGTCATTTCGCTGCCTCCCACATCTCACTTTGTCAAGAATTCTGGTTAAATAGCCCTGGGGATGGGAAATGCCAGTAGTGGGGGTTGGCTTGGGGTGGGGGGCGGTAGGCATGGGGGCTGGCGAGGTTCATCAGGCACAGATAGCCGTGTCTGCCACGTGCGCGCACGCACACACGCACACACACACCCACTATTAAATGTTGAAGAGGAAGCTCGAGGGCTGCCCTGGCCGCCTTTGCGAAGGTGGGTCCTTTCCATTCTCTGTCCTTTTAGGTCCTTGTTCAAAAATGTCACCTCTTCGGAGGCCTTCCCTGACTACTCTGTTGAACGGATTCTCCGTTCTTTTTTCTTTCGCTCTCATTCTTCAGGGTTCCTTGTTGGTTTTCTATCCCATACCAAGTCTGAGCTCTATTAGCCATGTTTCTACAAAGCCATGCCAAACCAGCGCCTGGGTTGCTGCGCTGTGCATTGAAGAGCCCACCGCGATGTTTATCCTTCTGAGATTTGATCTGGGTATTTGACCTGCGTTTTTTGTTGAATGAGCACTCTAGGTCTTTAATAAAAATGCTTAGCAGAAGCAAGGTCAGAGACTTGACATCAGCATCGATGCCAGTCTGCACATCACATCCTGATTTTTACCCCAAGACTAGCTGCGCTGTGGGTGGAGGGGGAGAGAGTACAGGAGAGGAGCAGAAGGGAAGAACAGAGCAGGGGCTGTGAGTCATTTGACCCTTCCTCAGCAGTAGACCTCAGGATTATTTGGTTTGAGTTCCTCTCTTCCTACTGCCTTTCCAGTTTGACCCCATGTCCAGTAGGCTGCCCTCCATGCTGGACTTCATCTTCACGGCGTCCTGGGCCCTCCCCACTGGACTCTGCACTCACAGTGTCCTTGACCCTCCTGTTCTAGGACCCCAGTGCGGACACCGAGTGGAATGACATCTTACGCAAAAAGGGCATCTTGCCCTCGAAAGAAAGTTTGAAAGAATCGAAAAAGGAGGCAGAGGAGGAAGAAGGGCGATTCCTTCAGCCGTCAGTTGGTGAGCTCGTGTGTTTTCTTTATTTGTTCCCTGTCGATCTAGCTTAAGAAAAAACTTTCAAAGTGTAACTGCTGTGATAGAAGGCTTCATTGAGGAAGAGTCAGATTGCTGGCACAGACACTGTGTGACGTCAGGCAAGTCGTCTTTCGACTTAGGAGGGTATTTGACGTAAATTAGGGGGGCTTCCAAGGCTTCTTTCACTTCCACCACTGCTTGTTTGGATCAGATGAGTACATGATAGTCCCAAAGAAAGTATTTCTGAATCTAACTTTCTAGCCTATGATTCACTTTGGTAATGTCACAGAAATTTTTTCAAAAGAAGCTTTTTGCTTTTGTTTTCCTCTTAGGTTGTATTTTACTATCTTTGTGGTTTGATGGAGAATATTAAATTAAAATAGGTTAATTTGGAGAGGCATAAGATGTTTGCAGTATATGGGGTCTAAAAGAGGTTTCCTCAAAGATAGCCATAGCACCTGCATTGGAGTCCCTTTGGGTGCTTGTTTAAAATATTGCCAATTCCCTCTTGGTTAGACTCTCTGGGGGTGAGGCACGGGAATGTGTATTTAAACAAGAGCCTCAGATTATTTCTGTTGCATGGCAAAGTTTGAGAACCACTGATCTTAACAGCTGGTATTTTTGCCCCCATTTACACTTTAGAGCTAATTTATTGAATAATTTCTTGTAATGCACTTTTCTAGTAAGTGTTTATTGAAAGATTACTGTGTGCCAGCTACTGTTTTAGGCAATGGGGATTTAGCTGCATATGAGCCAGACAAAATCCCTTCCTGGGAATTTATATTCTAGTAGGGGAAATAGACAATAAACAATATAAGTAAGTAAAATAGGGAAATGGGGCAAGGAAGGGGCTAGAAAGGATTGGGGAAAAGGTGGGAACAGTTCTAGACAGGCCAGAGTGGGCCTGCCTAGGAAGCTGACATTTAAATAAAGAGCTAAAAGAGGAAGTTGGTGAAGATGATGTTTGAGAAAGGAGCTGAAGGAGGCCTTTGAAAAGACTTGAGAGAGGTGGGACAAGCTACTTCAGTAAGTGAAAAGTGGGCCTGGCATATTGGAGAACCCGTCAGGAGAACCCAGTGGGACTGGGAGAGAGTTGTAGAAAAGAGTTCAGAGAGGCAGCTAGAGGCCAGATGATTTAGGGCCATGTAGGGCTTTTACCCCTGATGAGGCAAGAAGTCGTTGGATGGTTTGAACAGTGGATGGACGTGTCCTCCATTTTGGAAACTCCATTGTTTTACTGCCTCGTCGAGCATAGACTGTAAAGGATGAGGCAGGAAGCAGGAAAACGCATCTAGAAACTACTGCAGTAATTCAGGCAAGAGATGATGTGGCTTGGAGTGGGTGGTGGTGGTGGAAGTGAGAAGAAGTGGTGGGATCTTGACATATTCTGAAGGTATGGCCAACAGGGTTTACTCATGGGACCTTTCTGGTGTGTGAAAGAAAGATGAGTAAAGGCTGCCTGGAAGGCTGTGGGCTTGAGCAACTGCAAGGATGGTATTGCCCCAGCTGAGATGAGGAAGGATGAGGGGAGAGCAAGTCTGGAGCTCAGTTTGGGATGTATTAAGTTTGAGATGTTTGTTAGATGGATGGTGATGTTAAGTGGGCAGGTCATGTGATTTTCTCCAAATCAGGAGAAGTCTCAGCTGTAGGCATAAATTTGGGAGTTGTTAGCATGTTGATAGTATTTAAAGCTGTGAGATTAGATGCAACCTCAAGGAAGAGGGTTATGGATAAAGAAAAAAGGGGTCAAAGAACCGAGCCCTGGGGAACTCCAGTAAGCAGAGGATCCAAAGGCGGGGCAGTTGTGGAGGTAGGAGGAGAGGGGTACCTTGGAAGCCAGAGGAGGAAGGGCTTTCTGGGAGGAGGCAGTGATCACTTGGGTCCGGGGCTTGCTCATCTGTCATGGGGGATAAGGACTAAACATTGTTGAAGGTCATTGTTGACCTTGATAGGAGAAGTTTCGTGGAGTGATGGGCAGTGAAAGTCTGATGTGATATCAAGAAGTAGGTGTGTTTATAGTGACAAAAATAAGAGAGAGATTTTATAGCAGATGGTTCAGAAAGATGGGGCTTCCTACCTCTGAGAAGAAAAGAACATGAAATAGTATGATAATCACCTTTAACTCCAGGAAGGGATTGCTTGGGGAGGGCGCTGATGACTAGCTTCCTCTGTCTCCTTGAATGACAGGAGAACCGCTGAACTAATAATTCTGTCAATAGAGGGCACAATGCGTTTGAAATATATATATACACTTATTTATTTATACTAAGGTTGGACTAGGTGACTTCAGGTAAATACAACTCTCTTGTTTGATAAATTTGAGAAACTTCTCATTCATATCCTTATTATTGGATGGCGATAAGACAGTCAAGCCTGTAGATGTCAGCTTAGTTCCATCTTTTTAAAATACCCACAACGTCTTATTTACTAATATAATAACTTAAATACTTTTGATTTTTGTTTTTTTGTGGGCTGGCGGTCTTCTGGGTTGCAAGTACATCTTTAGGAGAAAAGTGAAGGGAAAAACAAGCCTTATTCATGTTAAATGTTTTTGCTTTTTGCTAACCTAACTAATTTCAGTGAAAACTTACGAAGATATGACTTTGGAAGAGCTAGAGGATAATGAAGATGAATTTAATGAGGAGGATGAACGTGCTATTGAGATGTACAGGTTAGTGCTGTTCAGAGGGACTGTGTTTATTTGTTTAATTAGCTTGGTAATGAAATGCATGTCCTTTGAAAAATTAGTTTTCTGCCTGAGATGACATTTGGGAAGGAATATAATTAGTAATCATATTGCAGATTTCAGCGAAATGGTCTTGGCCTTTTGTCATGAGGCAAATAAATAAACCTGCACCTTTACAAATGTTGCACTCTGAAAGAGATATGTGTGTGTGTGTACATGTGTATGAGAATATGTCGGACATTTCTCTCCTCCTCCCAATGTACAGACAGCAAAGACTGGCTGAGTGGAAAGCCACTACACTGCGAAATAAATTTGGAGAAGTTTTGGAGATCTCAGGAAAGGATTATGTCCAAGAAGTTACCAAAGCTGGTGAGGGCTTGTGGGTAGTCTTGCACCTTTACAAACAAGGGTGAGCTCATCTTACAAGTACCGTCTTTAAAACATTCATTTGGATTTATGTCTTGAACGTCTCGGGCTTAGTCCATATCATAGGACTTATTTTATTAGTGTTATGTGGTTTTGTTGCTGATTAATGCCTTATGTTCATCTTTAAGACTTTCAGATTAGTATTTTGTGATTAGTATGTTATACATATATGCCTTTAAGTGCAGCAATGAAGATTTTGCTTTTCATTTGTTGAAACGGAATTTCTCAGTTATTTGTCTAGAGAAACTCTGACTTTCAAAATTCTATATAATTAATCACTTTGTAGATGGCACAGTGATGTTTATAGTAATTTTCAGCTGTAGTTGGTGCAGCCGTCCTCCACCATTCCTTGCCTTTCCAGTCTTCTTCTACCATAGGGCTCAGTGGTTGATTAAGAGTTTTTTTAGAAGCAGGAAATATTTTCTGACCTCACATATTTTAAATGTTGAGTGTTTATTTTATGCAGCCTTATAGTAACTTGTACGTTGAAGCTGTTTTTCTGACTTATTATTGAGTCAAAGAAAATTGGACTTCGATTTTTTGTTCTTTAGTTTTCCCAAACATTGGAAAGTATTTTTTAAAAAGCAAAATTATCTTGGCTGAAATTGCGGAATCACTTAGGAAGTTGATGTGAGGTTTGATGTGGGGATGGAAGGGTGGTTTGTCTAAATACAAAATCACAACATTTGCTTCTGTTTTTATTTCTTTGTCATAGGATTCCGCTCTGTACCCTGATAAATCAGCACTTCAGTGAACTTGCAAGGAAGTTTTCTGATGTCAAATTTATCAAAGCCATTTCAACTACCTGCATACCCAATTATCCTGATAGGAATCTGCCCACCATATTTGTTTACCTTGAAGGTGACATTAAGGCTCAATTTATTGGTCCTCTAGTGTTTGGCAGCATGAACCTGACAAGAGATGGTAAGGGGCTGTTGGACTTGATCAGGGGCATGTTCTAGACGGCAAGGGTCTGTGAGAGATGAAAAGACAGTGCCTACTTTTAAACACAAGTTATGATGATTTACTGGTCCACCTTTGCCTCAATGAGGGCGGTTGTTAAAAGGGAAGAGCACATTTAATCCCTCATCCTAGACTAGTAATGAAGGGTAGTTACAGTTGGGTCTATAATTCTCTGTTAAAGGAGGGCACGATGGGTTTTGAAGATACATGTAAGTCACGTGAACATTTTTGTAACAAATGCTGTCATACATGTATTAGCCTTCGCTATGGAAATATTTTGTCAGTTGAATATCTTAGTAGTTTTTAAATACAAACAAGAAGTTTATTTAATTGTACCACTTAACTTCCTGAGGGATATATTTTTAAATTCCTTTCCATCTATTACACATGGAGATGTCAAAATTTCATGTGTTCTAGTTTGCTAGCTGCCAGAATGCAATATACAAGAAACAGAATGGCTTTTAAAGGGGGAATTTAATGAGTTGCTAGTTTACAGTTCTGAGGCCAAGAAAATGGCTTTACAAGGGTACATACATCCTTTCAAACGAGCACATTCCACCCTCTGGACCCTAAAAAAAAGACATGTTTTCCCCATATACAAAACACAGTAATTTCATAACAGTATCAGAAATCCTTAAACCATTTCAGTAGCAATACAAATGAAATACAAAGTTAGAAACAGTACAAACTCCTATCACAGTTAGTTACAATCATAGTCTGTTCTAAGGCAAAATTATCCTCTGGCTCTGGACCTGTGAAACTCAGAACAAGTTATTTGCTGCCAACATACGAAGGAGGAACAGTCATGGGATACATATACGCATTTCCATAGGGAGGAAGGAACACCGGGGTCACTGGACCCATACAGTTTTGAAAACACGCAGGGCAAAGTCCATTAGATTTCACAGTCTGAGAATCACTTATCTTTGGGGCTTTAGGAAGTGGCAGTCCCACCCTTTCCAAGGGCATACGCAGTGGCCTGCCTCTCTCTGAATGCAACCTGGGGGGACACTGGGGAGCCCACCTTTTTCTCGGCTCCACCCTCTCCAGACCTTGGGGCTGCACCCAGGCTCTCTGTCATCTTTAGGGCACATGCTCAGCTCCTCCATGTGGTGGTAGCCAGGCTCTCCCCAGACCCCAAGGAATGTGCTTTACCCTCTCCAAGGCCTGAGGCGGCATGATTCTTCCACTGCAACAAGGCGGAAGGCCCATCCTCTACCTTTGGGGCAAACTCACCCTCTCCATGGGCTTGGGTGGATCTGTTCTCCTGGCCCAAGGCTTCTTGACTCTAGACTCCAGCCTCAATGGTTTTGCCTCTGAAGTTATTTTTCCTCCAGTGTGTCCCTTCTGTCCCTCTCAGTCCTGACTGGCAGTGGTTCTCTTTATACAGATCCCGCAACACTCTTGTTGGCTTTCTATGCAATAGCCTTGGCTCATGTCCATCAGACATAAGGAGTTTCCACAAATCCTTCCTGGATAACTCCATGTCCGAGCCTGACTTTCTCTGAAATGGCTGGTTGGTTCCACATTTGGTTAAATCCTCACGTGGGCACTTTTCTCTGGGGCTTCCCTTTCTGGGGGCCCAGAATTTTCCAGAACTTCAATTTCTGGTTTCTTTGTATCTAAGAGTTCAGTTCTCGGCTTATCTCTTTCCTATCGCATTTCACTATAAGCTGCAAGGAGAAACCAGGCTGTACTTTCCACATTTAATTTGGAAATCTCTTCTGCTAAATATCCAAGTTCATGGCTTTTAAAATCTGCCTTCCAGCCAGAGCCACTAGTCAACTTTGCCAGATTATCTGCCATTTTAAAATAAAGGTTGCCTTCCTTCCGGTCTGTAATGACACACATCTCATTTCTGTCTAGAACCTGGTCAGAGGTATCTTTAGAGTCCACGTTTCTACCAAGATTCTAGGCCTTCTCTATCAGTCTCCTCACAACTCCTCCAGATTCTTCCCCTTATCATTTAAAAAGCCATTCCAACATGTTGAGTATTTGCAGACTGTAACAGCACCTCACTTGGTACCAAAATCTGTTCTAGTTTGCTAGCTGCCAGAATGCAATATACCGTAAATGGAATGGTTTTTAAAAGGGGAATTTAATGAGTTGCTAGTTTACAATTCTAAGGCCAAGAAAATGTCCCAATTAAAACAAGTCTATAGAAATGTCCAATCAAAGGCATCTAGGGAACGATACCTTGGTTCAAGAAGGCTGATGGAGTTCAGGGTTTCTCAAGTGAGAAGGCACATGGCAAACAGGATCAGGGTTTCTCTCTCATCTGAAAGGCACACGGTGAACACAGTCAGGGTTCCTCTTCTGGAAAGGCATGTGGCGAACATGGCATCATCTGCTAGCTTTCTCTCTTGGCTTCCCTTCACGAAGCTTCCCGGGAGGCATGTACCTTCTTCATTTCCAAAGGTTGCTGCCTGATGGACTCTTCTTCTCGTGGCTGTCATTCTTCACTCTCTCAGAATCTCCCATTCTCCAAAATGTTTCCTCTTTTATAGAACTCCAGTAAACCAGTCAAGACCCACTCAAATGGGTGGAGACACATCTCCCCTAATGCAGTATAACAACCACTCTTGATTTGGTTATATCTCCAGGGAGATGATCTGATTACATACAGTATTGAATAGGGATTATTCTGCCTTTACAGAATGGGATTTTGATTAAAACATGGCTTTTCTCGGGTCCGTACATCCTTTCAAACCAGCACAGCATGTACACATAAAATATGAAAAAGAAGACCTGAGACAGGAGGACTTCCTGCCAAGGAAAATCTTCTCTTTATTGGAATATTCTATTTAACTAGCCTTTATTAGTCTTTAATATTTCTGAACAAAATTTTATATATTACTAAGATATTCAACTGGGAAATTATATATAGATATAGACATACATACATATAAAAAATATAGTGATTAATTCTACATTATTCCAGTGTTCAGAGGCATACAACATTTCAAGCTAAATATGTTTGTATCTTAATTTGATCTTGAACATACCATTAGGGGAGAGAGAGATATGCAGTAGTGGTTATAGTCTTTATGTCTAGAAAAAGTTATATTTAAGGATTAATAAAGTTATATTTAGCAATGATTACTGTGTGTAAATGAGCAATAACATTGGACATATATGTATATTATGTGTGTTTATGTGAGTCGACAATCAGAAATAATGAATTTTATTCTAAGAAATTTTTGGAATTTTATAATATTCAACTAAGATACTCAGTTTAACATATGATGTTACTCATCTCCATAGAACACTTTAAGTTAATATGGTGGCATCACTAAAGTTGGTTGTCAGATTTTAACGGGAGTGTCTAATTAACAAAGTATCACTATTTTCATCCACTTTTAAACTGGGTATAACTGAAATCCAGGCTTTTCATTTTAGGATGTCTAGGATAGTCCCTCAGTTCTGCTAGGGTTCTTCTCTGCAGTACAAAAACACATCATAGATTTTGCTTCACGAAGGTCCCACATCCATGTGAAGTTTCACTGACTGTAGGAGAGTAAAATGCTGGAATTGGGCCCTTAGTTACTGATTCTTTAGTTTCTGGTACTTTATTTTTTTATTTGGAACAAATGTATCACTTCTAGGCTGTCTTCATACATTTATCCTTTGACTGTAATAGACTGAAATATTGGACCCAAGGCTGAGGAATTTCCTTTTGTTAACTAAAATTAGATTTAATGATTAGCTTCCCAATAGGACTGTATAATTTATTTCCTTGAAATGATTCATGCTGATTTCTTTCCCAAGAGTTTGCCCATGCTCAGAAACCCGTTGTTAGAAGACAGGTTTAGTCTTTGTATTTTATTTGAATTTCCGTATTGGTTTAGATTTACATAATTTCCCATTTGATCCCATCTTCTGAAAAAGTGAAAGTATTTTGTGTTTTCCTTATTCAAGGTCTAATTTTTTCTCACCCTTTCTAGGCACCTTAAAAGTATGGCACTAAAATTAAATTGTCACCAAATTTTGGTGATTGTAGTTTCTGCTTGGAAGAATGAATGTGAATTGATGGACCCGAGAGCATGAGTGGTCCGTCCGTGACAGTTTCCTGGTTGACTTGGTCGGTCCTTGTCTTGTAGAGTTGGAGTGGAAATTGGCGGAGTCTGGAGCCATCAAGACAGACCTGGAGGAAAACCCTAAGAAGCCCATTGAAGACACATTACTGTCTTCAGTGCGGGGTTCCGTCCCCACCAGGAGAGGCAGTGAGTCTGAGGATGACTAAGACAGAGCCGTGGTAACTGGCTGGACTTTCTTGATGTGAGGAGGAGGCATCTGGACTTTTAGAAAAAGGAAACTGGAGGAATTCATTCTTCAGTTTTTAGTCTTTTATAATTATGTTTAAAGTCTTATACAACTCAGAAATAATCATTGTTGGGAGTCATAAATTTTTTGCAACTTTCTTTTTAAACTTATGATATAACCCTAAAAAACAAGTAAAAATCAACTTTGGTGTGTTTTGCTCACTTGTATTTTAATAGGCCATAGAACTATTCACCATTTATTGACACATAACTATGTGAAAGGAATGTGTGAATAAATTATGCAGGGGAAAACTATATAATATACTATTATTAGAGTTACAGTCCTTTATTTATTTTTCTTTATTTGTTTATAAAGGTAGCAGCAGGATTATTAACTCAAATATAAGAGTGACCTCTAGAAAAACAGTCTGTGCTGGTTTGAAACTGTTATGTACCCCAAAAAAGTCTCTTAACCCAGTCTTGTGGGTGTAGACTTCCTGTGGGTGGATCTTTGGTTAGGTGTCCCATGGAGATGTGACTCATCCAGTTGTGGGTGGGAGTTTTTGATTAGATTATTTCCATGGAAATGTGATACTGCCCATTCATAGTGGGTCTTAATTAGTTTACTGGAGTCCTCAAAAGAGCAGACACAGAGAGCAGACGCCTAGCCATATACATTTGGAGGTGCTTGGAGAGCCGACATAGAAAGCCACTGGAATCAGAAGCTGGGAGCAACACAACCTGGGAGCAGAGGACCAGGAGATGCCAGTCTCATGCCTTCCAAGCTGTGAGGAATCCTGGTCAACACTGGCATTTGAGTGAAAGTCTCCTCATGTTGATGTCTTAATTTCGACATTTTTATGGCCTTTGAACTGTAAACATATAATTTAATAGATCCCCTTTGTAAAAGCAATCCATTTCTGGTATATTGCATTCCAGCAGCATTAGTAGTTTTATTTAGACGAAATAGGCAATATTTTATATGAAACAGACATTATCAAATCAATAATGGAAAGATTCCAATTTTATACCATTTTTTTAGTTAATTTTTTTTCCAGTTAAAATTTTTGCCCCAAATTCTTAAGATATCAGCCAACTTTTTGTGGTAAAGTCCACATGAAATTCTTGAAAATTAAGATAAAAACACATAAATAGATATACTACATCTCAATATGAATCAGTCAATAATAAACATATCAAGTCCTTGAGCTCCCTGCTCTACCATCTTATCCGGAAGACTCTGTCTCCCTCCTTTTAAATCAACTTTAGTCAGGGCAACTAAAAAGCTGCATGGGTCCTGAGGAACCAATCCCGCTGGTACCTGAGTTTTTCTTAAGCTGAAACTGAGGGCCTTGGTCTGGCATGGAGGAAAGATTATAAGTTAGATTTCATACTTGCACAGCTCAAAGCCGCATAGTGAATATTCAGAATTACATTTTGTACGGGGCCCTCATCAGAGTAAAGCCTGCCGTTCCGCACCACCATGGATGCTGCTCTTAGAGGAGAGCGTGCACTGTGGCCCTCAAAGGTGCAGCAGTCCAGTTTCACTTTCTTTTCCTGGGCTTTCCACTTTAATGTTGGCTGCCAAAAGGAAAGCAGCTCTCATAAAACCAGCGCACCAGTGATATTACTGACCAAGCTGAATTCAATGCTGTGATTAAAATTTCATATAAAATCCTTCAAAGCAAACTGTTGCCTGTGCTTTTATGAGCAGCACTGATTCTCATTTACAGAATGAAACATTCACTCGCACCAACACTTCTGGCAGATGAAGCTGCTTGTCATGCTTTGAGTTGCAGCAAAAACAAATTTTATAATCTGAAGGAACCCCCTGCCCTCCCTGATTCATAATTTTAAGATGCAAACCAGAGTTAAGTACTACATCATTCAACACAAATATTAGAGGATAATATTTTTCCTAATTTTTCTGTTATCAGTGTCACCTTGACAAGAAGCACTAAATGCTAAGAGCATTCTGGTTCAAAATATCTTATTGATTGGTTGGTATTGGGATGCAATGTATCTATGTATGTGTGTGTTTATATCTTTATTTCCAAGAATTTCATGTGGCTTTTATAGTATAAAAGGCAGGTACCTTAAGAGTTTGTATTGCTGGGGATCTTGGCACTGAGGGCAGTTTGTTTCAGTACCCTTCCCCCTTCAAAGGCAACAGTAGCAATTGTTCAACTCTCCCTGGAAAGGGGTGGAAGTGAGGGAGATTTAAAGATGTAGCACTTCCTTAGGGCTGCTAGGGGACAGTTAGTGTTTGCTGAGCAGGCCAGGAAAGCATAGCTTTGGGGAGCCATTGAATAAGCTTTTGGTCCCCTTCCTGATGCCCTCCCCAGGGCACTCTGGAGCCAGTTTGTACCCCTTTCATGGGTCCCTGGCCCTATTTTGCCTGGGAAAGACCTACTTAGGAAAGTACTCTCTGTGATGTCCCTCCTCCCAGAATTTGCCCTCCAGGTAAAAGCAGCTTGAGACAACAAAAGGAGTACCAAAAAAACTATAGAGGCAGACAGTAGAGGACAAAGTCCTGCTGGCTTTAAATACCCAGGAAAGGGTGGTCTGTCTTCTGGGGAGACAGATGACAACCAAATTTCTGTAAACAGGGGAACTTCAAAACAGCTAATACGCAAAAGCCCAAAAACAGACAGAGGCCCAGAAATCCTCACCCTGCATTCACCTTGGGCAGACCTTCCTGATGGAAAGGTTGAAGCTCAGGAAAATCTGTCTTATCACCAGCTAATTACAAAGCCAAGAAACGGACATCTCAGGGAATAAATCCTCATATTAACATTTTAAAATATTAAAATGTACAGTGCAGGACATGCAAGGGTAGTTCAGTGGTAGAATTCTCACTAGCCACGTGGGAGACTGGCTTCAAATCCTGGGCCCATGCACTTCCCAAAAACAAGCAAAAAAGAAAGAAAAAACAAATAAACAAAAATTTAAATGGTGCTGCGATAACAGATACTCACATGGAAAAAGAATGAAACGTGACCCCAGGGCATATAGCATACAAAAATATATATATATATATACAGTGCAACAAAAGCATACAAGACAAAGAAAAAGGAAATGATGGCCCATCCAAAGTAAGAAGATAAAAATCCAGAAAACACCACTGAAAAAAGATGAGAATATAGACAAGTAAAGAAAGACTTTTAAAAAAAAGTATCTTAAAAATGCACAAGGAGATGAAGGAAAGTCGAGAGAAAAAACAAAAGGGTACCAGGAAAAGAAATGAATGAGCAATATAAGAATCTAAATAAAGGGATAGAAATTTTAAAAGGAACCAGACAGAACTACTGGAGTTGAAGACCAAAATAACTGAAATGAAAATGCCCAGGAGGTGACCAAATGGGAGAAAATAAATGTTACAAAATAAGGTATCAGTGGCTAACAAATTTTAAATAGAGTTGAGAGACTATTCTGGAGGCTACTCTTATGAAGTTTCAGCTAAATATTGCTAATTGCCATGATATACCAAGCCTCAATCTGCAGTCCTCTAAACTCTAAAAAATGCCCAGGGCTCTATCTGAGACTCGATAGTTTCACTTACTAAATTTATTTTTCAGAAACCTAAAACCTCCAGATGGTTCCCAGGCCAATAAGCCCTGAAACCTAGAGTTACCACTCTCTCCAAGAGCATCAACCAGTTGCCTCCCCCTACTCCGTAATGTCAACACCCCTTTTCAACATGAAGAAGTTAGAATGGTCATTGCCCAAATATCTCTAAATATTGAGAGAATGATCAAAGGAAAGGGAGTTGTAACAGAGAACATAGGGTTTAACAAATGAGTCTGACTACTGAATCATTATATTGATACTTCTTTTTAGTCTCCAATGTCTTAGAGCAGCTAGAAGGAAATACCTGAAATTGTGGAACTGTAACCCACACCATACTTTGAAATTTGTTCTAAAACTACTTGCTAAAATGTACTTTGGAATTTATCACTTTTTTGTATATATGTTATATTTCACAATAAAAAATATCTTTAAAAAATGTCCCAGACAGTGTCAAGAGCAGATTGGAGCTGGCAGAAGAAAGAAGCAAAGCACTTGAAATGAGGCAGCCTGAGGTGCAAACATAAAAAATAAATATTGAAGTAAAATAGCCTAAGACATCTCTGGGACACCATCAAGTGCTCCAATATACACATTATGGGAGTTCCAGAAGGAGAAGAAAGAAAGGGACAGAGGGAATATTCAAAGAAATAATGACAGAGAACTTCCCAAACTTAGCAAAAGACATGAATATGCACATCCAAGAAACCAAGAGAACACAAAACAGGATAAACATGAAGAAAAATACACCCCATCATATATCGATCACACCATTGAATGCAAAAGGCAAGGAGAGAGTTCTGAAAGTTGGAAGAGAAAAGCAACACATTACATAAAAGGGAGCCCCATTAGATTGAGTGCTGATTTTTCATCAGAAACCATGGAGGCAAGAAGGTAGTGGGTTGATTAAAATGCTGCATGGAACAAATGCAATCAGAAAGAAAGATAGATGACAAAGTCTGAGATGGCATAATTAGGAATGCCTACAATGTATAATGATAGTAATTAAATCTACAAATTTAAAAAATGTTTTTGCATGAGGAAGAACAAAGGAATGTCATTACTGCAGGGTGTTGAAAATAGATGGTAATTAATATTTTAAAATTTTAACTTATGTGTGAGACTAAAGCAAAAAATGTTTATTTGGTACAAAATTTATATTTTGACTAGTGTAGTTCCTAATATAACTTATGTGGACAGCTTAACTGAACACCATAAGTACATGGAACCTTGAGTAGGGCATAAGATTTTGTAGGTTTGTCCAGAGTGATGCCCTAATAAACTCCAGAGTGATTTTGAACAGTGAGTAAAAAAAAGTATTTGCAAAGTCCCCTTGGGAGAATGGTGAGAAAGGGGGAAAATTCAACTTCCCCAAATGGAGAATTGATATTCTCACAAGCAGTGGGGACAACAAAAGCAATAGGCTGAGCCCCCAATCTTGGGGTTTGTTCATATGAAAGGATAGATCAAGCCTACTTAATATTAGGCCTAAGAGTCACCCCCAAGAGAACCTCTCTTGTTGCTCAGATGTGGCCTCTCTCTCCAGCCAATACAATAAGCAAACTCACTGCCCTCCCCCAGTCTACATGGGCCATAACTCCCAGGGGTGCGGACCTTCCTGGCAGCGTGGGACAGAGAGTGAAATGAGAGAGAGTGTTAATAGCTGAGATATTCCAGAGTCAAGAGGTTATCCTGTAGGTTATTCTTACTCATTGAATAGATATCACCTTGTTAGTCAAGATGTATTGGAGAGGCTGGAGGGAACTGCCTGAAAATGTAGAGCTGTGTTCCAGTAGCCATGTTTCTTGAATATGATCGTATAATGATAAAGTTTTCACAATGTGACTATGTGATTGTGAAAACCTCGTGTCTTATGCTCCTTTTATCTACCTTATCAACAGATGAATAAAACATATGGAATAAAAATAAATAATAGGGGGAACAAATGTTAAAATAAATTTAGTAGATTGAAATGCTAGTGATCAATGAAAGGGAGGGGTAAGGGGTTTAGTATGTATGAATTTTTTTCTGTTTTCTTTTTATTTCTTTTTCTGAATTGATGCAAATGTTCTAAGAAATGATCATGATGATGAATATGCAACTATGTGATGATATTGTGAATTACTGATGATATATGGAGAATGGAATGATCATGTTAAGAATGTTTGTGTTTGTTTGTTGTTATATTTTTTAATTTAAAAATTAATTTTAAAAAATGCTGCATGAAAACAATTGCCAACAGAGAATTTTATATCCATCAAGTCTGTCTTTCAAAAATGAGGTAGAGATTAAGAAATTCCCAGATAAATAAAAGCGGAGGGTATTTGTCACTACTAGACCTGCCCTAAAAGCTATGCTAAAGGGAGTTCCTCAGGCTGAAAGGAAAGGACACTAGACAGTGAGCTGAAAGAGCTTAAAGAATTCTATATACAGCAAGACTCTATTTCAGAAATGAGAAGGAGATTAAGGCATTCTCAGATGAGAAAAACCTTAGGGTGTTCATCACCACTAGACCTTCCCTACAAGCAATGCTAAAGGGAGCTCTTCAGACTGAAAGCAAAGGACACTAGGCAGTGGTTATAACAAAAACAGAAAACACATTCTTCTCAAGTGCACATGTCATTCTCCAGGATAGGCCATATCTTGGGTAACAAACAAAAAGTCTCAATAAATTAAAAAATATCGAAACCATACAATGTATATTCTTGGACCACAACAGAATGAAGCTAGAAATCAATAAAAGAAGGATAAACCAAAATTCACAAATATGTGGAAATTAAACAACATACTCTTAAGCAACCAATGGGTTAAAGAGAAAATCAGAAGTGAAGTCAGGAAATATCTTGAGGTGAATGAAAATGAAAATACAACATACTAAAGCTTATGGGATGCTTTTCCCATTTGCAGGTGATAAGTAGAGAAGGAAATTTATAACTCTAAATGTTTACATTACAAAGAAGAAAGACTTCAAATCAGAGACTTAACCTCAAAACTGAAAGACCTAGAAAAAGCAGAGTAAATTAATCCCAAGGTAACAGAAGGAAGAAAATAGCAAAGATTAGAGTGGAGAAAAATGAAGTAGAAAACAACAACAATAAAGAGAACCCAAAAAAACAAAAGTTGGTTCTTTGAAAAAACCAGTAAAATTTGACAAACTTTTAGCTAGATTGAAAAAGAGAGAAGATACAGATAACAAAAATCAGAAATTAAAATGGGGACATTACTACCGACCCTGCTGAAATAAAAAAAAGACTGTAAGAGAATACGATGAGCAACAGTATGACAATAAATGGAGAAAGTCTCAGAAACACACAAACTATACATTGACTCAAGAAGAAATAGAAGAGCTCAACAACCCAGTTACTAGTAAAGATTGAATCAGTAATCAAAAACCTCCCAACAAAGCCCAGGAACAGTTGGCTTCATAGGGGAATTCTACCAAACATTCCAAGAAAACTTAACTCCAATTCTGCTCAAATTCTTCCAAAAATTAAAAAACATAGAGGGGAGAACACTCCCTAACTCATTCTACAAGGCGAACATCACCCGCATACCAAAATGGAATAAAGATACACAAGAAGAGAAAATTACAAACCAATTTCTTTTATGAATATCAATGCAAAAATCCTTAACAAAATACTAGCAAATTGAATCCCACAGCATGTTAACGGAATTGTACACTATGATCCAGTGCATCTTATCTCTGGATGCAAGGGTGGTTCGACCTAAGAAAATCAATTAACATAATATACCACATTAACAGAATGAAAGATAAAAACTACTTGATCATCTCAACACAGAAAAGGTATTTGACAAAATGCAGCATACTTTCTTGATAAAAATACTTAGAACAATAGGAATAGAAGGAAGCTTCCTCAACATGATAAAGGGCATATTTGAAAAACCCATAGCTAACATCCTACTAAATGGTGAAAGACAAAGTTTTCCCTTTAAGATCAGGAACAAGACACAGATATTCATTGTTACCACTGTTATTCAACACTGTAATGGAAATTATTGCCAGGATAATTTGGCAAGAAAAAGAAATGAAAGGCACCCAAATTGGAAAGGAAGAAGTAAAACTTTCCCATTTGCAGGTGATAAGATCCTATATACAGAAAACCCTGAAAAATCCACAACAAAATTCATAGAGATAACAAATGAATTCAGTAAAGTGGCAGGGTACAAGATCAACACACAAAAATCAAAAGTATTTCTATATACAAGCAATGAAAACTTGGAAGAAGAAATCAAGGGAAAAATTATTTCATAATAGCAGCTAAAAGAATCAAATTTCTAAGAATAAATCTATACACAGATGTAAAGGACTTGTACATAGAAAACTACAAAACATTGTTAAAAGAAATCAAAGAAGACCTAAATAAATGGACATTCCATGTTCATGGATTGGAAGACTAAATATCAGTAAGATGCCAGTCATATCCAAAGCAGTGTATAGATTCAATGCAATCCCAATTAAGATTCTAACAACCTTCTTTGCAGAAATGGAAAAGCCAATCATCAAATTTTTATGGACGAGGGGGGCCAAGATGGCGGCTTAGCAATGTGCGC
>PVIY010044079.1:0-20436 GCA_004026745.1 Myrmecophaga tridactyla
GGTAGACCATATTGTTGATCTTTACACCCCTCTACTATAAGAACAGCCCTCCAGCCTTTACAAAGAGACCTACAAACCATGTTGCTTCTGTCTAGCTGACAAAGCCAGCATGAGCTGGTCAGAAAGCTATTTTAAGAATTTGATTCAAGAAACATAGAAACTGAGAGTTAGGATATGTCACATTATTGAGAATGTTTCAATATTTCCAGAGTTTACCTAGTTCCTAACTTTTATGAGGTTAAATCCAGATTCTGTGAGATATCACAGTATTCTTGCAATAATTATATTGCACTCCATATTAGTATAGGTTGTCACATCTTTCTGAAAACTGGTGTGTTTGGGGGATGTCATAAGAGTGGTAAGTAATTCTAAATACTTCAATATGTAGAAGGCTCTTTATCTCTCATCATGTCATCATCACACTTTTAAAAACCAAGTTAACATTCTGATTGTTGGGAGCCCAATATTCAACAATTAACCCTCCAAATTTGATCTCAGTGACTGGCCCAGGTGAATCCTGAAGGTTTGGTCTCAATATGAGTCAGCTTTTCCTTAGACTTTTGCTCAAAATCTGCAAATGTCATATACCCAACCCTTGCTTGTCACAGGGACATAATTTGTACCCCAAGAGACAGGAGGCACAAACATTATTATATTATAATAAGCATGCACTGAATGAAGGTGTTGCCCTCTTTACCCTTACGCAGCTCAGTGCCACAGCCAACTTCACATGTGTGGCTCTTCATTTTTAGAATTTCTTTGGGTTTCAGAATATCTAAGGCTGGGAAGAACAAGAGATTCCATAACCAACCAGAACAATAGCTAAGTATAATTAATAATACATCTGAGCTAAAATGACCCCAACATCTTTTTATTTACCCAAATATTTATATGTCTCAGAAGGGGGCATTACGGGATATTTTGCCCTCTGTCCCTTGGGAGTCCTCTATCTTTCAGAGGTTTGGTTCCCCTTATGTGCACATTTCTTTATCTCATTAGCTGTTGTTAGGTTGTAGTTTTGACTTTACTCAACCACAAGATATGAGCACCAAAAATCCTTGTAAAAAAATATTCAGTTTGGAACAATTTCCTTAAATGACAGTTATTCCCTCAGGAATAAAAAGATCATAGGAGGATACTGTGAACAACTGTATGTTAATATATTAGACAACTTAGATTAAATTAACAAATTCCTAGAAACACACTAACAATCTTTACTGACTCTAGAAGAAATAGAAGACCTCAATAAACCAATCACAAATAAAGATATTAATATTTTCATCAGAGCCACCCAACAAGAAAAGTCTAGGACCAGATGGCTTCACAGGTGAATTCCAATAATCATTCCAAGAAGAATCAATACCAGTCACGCTCAATTTCTTCCAAAAAATGAAAGAGGAAGGAACACTACCTGACTCATTCTATGAAGCCTGCATTACCCTACAAGAACATAAAACTACAGGTCAATTTCTTGAATGAATATGGACGCAAAAATCCTCAAGAAAATACTGGCAAATTGAATCTAACAGCACATTAAAGGAAGTATATAGCATGATAAGTGGGTATTATTCCAGGAATGCAAGGTTGATTCAACACAGTAAAATCAATTAATGTAATACATCACATTAATAAATTGAAGGGGAACCACCCATGATCATTTCAGTTGGTGAAAAAAAAGAGTAAAAGCATTTGACAAAATCCAGCATCCTTTTCTGATAAAAACTTCAAAAGATTGGAATCTTTTGAAAAAGAGATAGGAATAGAAGGAAACTTCCTTAACATGATAAAGGGCATATGAAAACCCAACAGCTAACATCCTACTCAATGGTGAAAGACTGAAAGCTTTCCCTCTAAGATCTGGAACAAGACAAGATGTTCACTGTCACAATTATGCTAGAGGCTCTAGCTAGAGCAATTAGGCAACAAAAAGAAATAAAAGACATTCAAATCAGAAAAGAAGAGGTAAAACTTTCACTATCTGCAGATGACACTGTACTATAGTTAGAAAGTCCTAAAAACCCCTATTATTAAGCTACCAGAGCTAATAAATGACTTTGGCAAAGTGGCAGGATACAAGATGAACATGCAGAAATCAGCAGTGCTTCTATACACTAGGAATGAGCGATCTGAGGAGGAAATCAAAACAAAATTCCATTTACAATAGCAAATAAATTAATCAAATACCTAGAAATAAATTTAACCAAGGATGTAAAGGACTTGTACATAGAACACTACAAAAACTTGCTAACAGAAATCAAAGACCTAAAGGAATGGAAGAACATTCTGTGTTCATGGCTTGGAGGACTAAATATTGTTAAGATGTCATTTCTACCTAAATTGATTTATAGATCTAATTCAATAACAATCAAAATTCCAACAGCTTACTTTGCAGAAATGGAAAAGCAATCAAATTTATTGGGAAAGGAAGGGTCTCTGAATAGTCAAAAACATCTTGAGAAAGAAGAATGAAGTTGGAGGACTCACATGTCCTGTCTTTAAAGCATATTACAAAGCTACATTGGTTAAAACAGCATGGCACTGGCATAAAAATAGATATACTGATCAATGGAATTTAGTTGAAAGTTCAGAAATAGACCCTCACATCTATGGTGGCTTGATTTTTGAAAAGGTGGCCAAGTCTATGCAACTGGGAGAGAACAGTCTTCAACAAATGGTGCCAGGAGAACTGGATATCTGTATCCAGAAGAATGAAAGACGGGGATGCCTATCACACAGCTTTTACAAAAATTAACTCAAAGTGGATCAAAGCCCTAAATATTAAGAGCCAGGACCACAAAACTCCTAGAAGAAAGTGTAGGGAAGCATCTTGAAGACCTTGTGGTAGGCAGTGGTTTCTCAGACTTTACACTCAAAGCACAAGCAATGCAAGAATATACTTCAAGGGACTTGGTCAAGAAAGTGAAAAGACAGCCTACCCAGTGAAAAAATATTTGGAAACCATATATCTGATAAGGGTTTGATATCCAGAATATATAAAAGAAATGCTACAACTCAACAATAAAAAGACAGACAACCTGATTTTAAAATGGGCAAAAGACTTGAATAGACACTTTTCCAAATAGGAAAAACAAATGGTTTAAAAGCACATGAAAAGATGCTCAACATCATCAGCTATAAGGGAATGTAAATTTAAACCATAATGAGATATTTCATACCTCCTAGATTGACCACTATTTAAAAAACAGGACACTGCAAGTGTTGGAGAGGATATGGAGAAATAAGAACATTTATTCGCTGCTGGTGGGAATGTAGGATGGTGCAGCCACTGTGGAAGACAGTTTGGAGGTTCTTCAGGAAGCTAAGTATAGAATTGCCATATGATCTGGCAATCCTATTACTATGTACACACTCAGAAGTACTGAAAGCAGGGACACAGACATTTGCATAGCAATACGCATAATGGCATTATGAACATTATGAACATAACTGCAAAAATATGGAAACAACCCAGGTATCCATCAACTGATGAATGGATAAACAAAATGTGATATATACATATGATGGGATATTATTCAGCTATAATATAAGAAGAAATGAAGTAATGACACATACAACGATATGGATGAACCTTGAGGACATTATGTTGAGTGAAATGTCAGATACAAAAGGACAGATATTGTATGACCTCAATAATATGAACTAAAAATAACTGGCACACTTAGGGTGTCAATATCTAGAATGTAGGTCACCAGGTGATAGAATTAGGACAGAGAATGCGGAGCCGATGGTCAATTTGTGCAGAATATACACTAAGGTCAATTGTAAATGTTTAGAAATGGATATAGGTGATGGTAGAAAATTGTAGTGATACTATGTGGTGATGTAGCAATGATGTGTGGGTGCAATTGTGGTTGAAAAGGAAAGTTTAGGTCATGAATGTCACTGGTAGGAAAGCCAGAGGATGAAACCTTGGATTGTATAACATAGTGAATCCTCTTGTGGGTGAAAATGTTCTAGAATTGATTGTGGTGATGAATGCACAACTCTATGAGTGTACTAGAAGACACGGTACACTTTAGAAGGATTGTATGGTATGTGAATCTATCTCAATAAAAATGCCTTAGAACAGAAAAATAGAAGTGTTGGAGAGGTGTGGAGAAGTAGGACCACATTCACTGCTGTTGGGAATGTTGAATGGTGCAGCTGCTGTAGAAGACAGCTTGGCAGTTGCTCAGGAAGCGAAGTATA
Source organism: Myrmecophaga tridactyla (assembly GCA_004026745.1). Taxonomy (NCBI): domain Eukaryota; kingdom Metazoa; phylum Chordata; class Mammalia; order Pilosa; family Myrmecophagidae; genus Myrmecophaga; species Myrmecophaga tridactyla. The sequence goes on from PVIY010044079.1 coordinate 4,210, forward strand.
GAATTATCATATGATCCAGCAATCCCACTACCAGGTATATCTCAAAAGAACTGAAGGCAAGGACATGAACAGACATTTGCACAACAATGCTCGAAGCAGCATTATTCACAATGGAAAAAAGATGGAAAAAATAGTTATTGTCATGGTGGGGAAAAGGTGTTTTGTAGTTTCCTCATGCAGTTTCTTCAAGAAATTAAAATCATCCCTTAAATCCTAATTTCTACACTTCTTTAATTAACAAAAGAAAAATAAATCTATCCTCATCAACTATCTCCTATTTAGGATACTCACTTCTCTCCAGCATCATAGGAAAATGTGTGATCAGCAACCTCAAAGAGACCATATATTAAACTCTACCAAGGCTATCAAGAAGTTCATTTTCATATCTGGTAGAGAATACCATTCATGACTCCTTCTTTTTTTTATTTTTTTACATTCAGGGACACAGATATGTTTATGGCAGAGTTTTTCCAGGGATGGGTAAGCTACAACACTCTTCAAGTATTGTCTCGATAGGTAATTCTTCTATTTCTTGAAAATCATTTATAAATTGGATTACGTCTTTGTGGTTATTGAAGGTAAAATCCAACATGAAATAAGGAATATAAAGAGAGAAAAATCTGTGGTGAGCAAAGATTTCTGGCTTTTGTGAGTGGGTGGATCTTGGCTCCATTTATAAAAATAGGGAAATTAAAATTTAACAAATGATTATGATGACTGACTCATTATATAGATGCCTTTTTCTTACTTTCTAGTATATTGTAGTGTGAAACTTGCCACAGGCTATCAAAACGAGCCATAGTCAGCTGGCAGCCATGAACTCTAAGGAGACGGTCATGTGCATGAGCCGGAAGGTCCCCCACATGTGCAGCATAAGGGTCAATGAGTCAGTAAAAATATGTCTCTGTCTAGCCCAAATATAGTTGTAACTCCTAACTTGCCTGATGATTGGTCCACGATGCCTTACCTGAACATCTTGCTATAATATAAAACCTATAGCTGCTAGTACCTCCTTTGTCCTGACTTGCAATAGCATCCACAAAGCTTTGTGTCCTGCTGTGCAGCACATTAAAATGATTCAAGCCTGACTTGGTGGCACGTCCTGTTTCGGAAGCTGCTTGGCTGAAGGCTGTGCCCCAGTGCCATGGGTGCAACAGCTTTCCTGGTGCCAGAACAGGGACTTGACTGAACTGGTGCAACCTGCAACACCAAATCAGATGCCTCTGGTTCCCAGCCTTTGTTGGATCGGCCAGACCCTTGGATTGCCAGCATCTGTCCGCCCATTGAGCGAACCCAAGATGACTCTGACTAGTCGGGTGACGGAGACACCCTAGGATCATCAGGTTTCTGCTGGTTTGAACCATTCCTGTTGGGACCACTGGTCTCTATTATCTGTCTGATTATATATTCACATGACTGGGTGAGTAGATCCGTTTTCAGGGATGCCCTAGGATCTCTCACAAACCCTCTGAATAAAACCAGGATTGGGTTCTCAGTAAAAACTGTTCTGTAACTTACCTGTTTAAATGGGAAAATCTGTCTAAAATGGGAAATAGCCAGTCCTCTCTAGGAGATGGGGAACCTATCATGCCCCTAGAATGTGTACTGTAAAATTGGTCAAAACTAGGAAAAGGAAGGTCTAAGAGAAAAATGATTAAATATTGTAATGTAAGATGGCCAAAATATGATATTGCCAGTCTGCCAAAATGGTTGCCAAAAGGGTCTTTTGATGTGAATTGGTTAAAAACTTGGATAGCGTGGCTAGATGAAACTGGGAAGCTTGAGAAACAGTCTTACTGTTTGGTTTTCAGGAATACCTCCTATGGCTTCCAATTCAATTCCCTCCCGTGTAGCCCTTCTGAGTCTTTGTTAAAATCTCTGGCCCCTAGGTGCATGGGTGGTTCAGTGATAGAATGGTCACCTTCCAAATGGGTTCCATTCCTGGACCATGCACACCCCCCCCCAAATAAAAAAAAAATCTCCAACTCCTGCTGAGGCCCGCAGTCCTCCAATGGTACCAGTTGCCCAACCCTCAGCTCCTATCGAGTCTTCCAGTTTCCCACCACCTTACCTGTCAGCCTCAACCTCTGAAAAACCCAAGCCGGGGCATACTGGACTGTAACCCTTAGTCCCCATAACCAAGATAATTCCCTCTGCCAGGGTAAGGGGGCTCCAGCCACAGTTCGGCTGTATTCGCATCAGGAATGCAACCACAGAGGTAGCCAAGCGAGCTGAATTAAAGGATAAGTTCTCTACCCAGACCCAACTGGTGGTAGAAACTATCCGAACTCTCCTCACCATTCATAAGCCAACCTGGGAGAATCTTGGCTAATCTGGTATGTTCGGACATAGAAATCTCTCAAACTATTTCAAATGCCCACGGACCAGTGAGCTCCCAAGTTAGCATCGCCCTCTACAGGCCAGTGGATGACCAGTTCAATTGGGAGGTCAGTCCAGACTGGGATCTTAACGATGACTCCTGAACTCAAAATGGCCAAGTGTGTCTCCCCTGTTCAGCGCTTGGCTCATTTTCAAGCCCTCTTCTTACAGGGCTTAGAAGCCAGCATAGTTCTCACCAACAACTGCTCCTGGGTAGACGAATGTTATCAGGATGTAGAAGAAACCCCAACCCAGTTCCTCCAGAGACTCAGGGATGCGGTGCGCACCCATACCAGCGAAGATCCTGATGGCCCAGCAGCTGAGCCAGTTTTAAAACACCTGTTCTTAACCCACGCCACCCCCGACATCCATCGTCAATTAACTAAAATACCTGCGGGGGTTGGAAACACACTGCCCCCTCTTTTAGAAGAAGCTCAGAAAAGCTTCCAGAATAGGCTGCTAGAAAAACAAACAGGCTGGAAGGCCCTGGTAATGGCAGTCCAAGTCTCCAATCAGGGAAATAGAGGAGGCCAACAGTCAACTGTCAGCTTCTGGGGAAACGGCCATCAGTTAAAAGGGGAGAGGGAGGTGACCCCCTCCTGGTACCCAAACAATGTGCCTACTGCCAACATACTGCCCACTGGGAAAATACCTGCCCAGCCAAGCAGCACAGGTGGCCAGTTGCAGGTGGCCAGAAAAACTCTGCCATTCCTCATAGTCACCGGTGCTGCCATGTCTGCTGTCTGCCAGCCCCTCCCAGTGCCTGAACCATCCACCTTATCAGTCCAGGGGAAGCCAAACAGTCTCCCTCTTCAAGAGCACCCCTATCTACAGTCAAACTCTTGGGGAAACTGAAAATAACTTTCTGCCCACATCAACCTAATGGGCAGAGACCTCCTGTGTTAAGACTTGAGCTCTCATCTCCTGTAAGCCCGATGGCCATATCACTGTAATTTTTCAGCAGGGAACAGACTTCTGGCGAGGGTCACCTCACCCCAGCCCAATCATGGTCACCTCCCTGTCCTTGGTCTCCGACCAAGTTAACCCCCTGCTCTGGGAGACAGGACTCCCTGGACCAGCTGTCACTGCTGCTCCCATCCACATCACTCTCAAGCTGGGAGTTCAACTCATTCGCTTTCATCAGTATCCTCTCCACAGTAACCTTATCCCCAGCCTCCTGGAAGTCATCTCCCACCTGCCTGAAGGAGGAATCCTAGAACCATGCCCTGTTCCTGACAGTCCATTGAACACTCCCATCCTGGCCGTCAAGAAACACAAATGGTGAAGTCTGCACGGTACATGACCTAAGAGCAGTCAACGTCTGGACAGTAGATCTTCTGCAGCTGGTTCGGACCCCTACACTCTACTTAGCACCCTGAGCCCCCAACTTCACACTACATGGTGTTAGATTTGAAGGATGCCTTCTTCTGTGTTCCAGTAGACCCTGAAAGCCATCCCATCTCGCATTCACCTACTTCTCTCAGCCTGACTGCCCTCTCCGAGCCACCTGGGCCAGATTCAAGGATTCAAACCCTCTCCTGTCTTGTTTGGCCAAGCTCTGGCTGCTGATCTCCGAGAATGGGACTTTCCACCAGAACTCAAACTTCTTCAGTATGCAGATATTCTGCTCCTGGCTTCTACTGCTTCCACCTGTGCTCAGGCCACCATCTCTCTGCTAAATTTCCTATGCAAATAAGGATGCCAGGTGTCCCAGAAAAAGGCTCAAATCACTCAGACCAAAGTCTGGTTCCTCAGGCATGACCTTGACCAAGGAAAACGCCTGCTAGCCCCTAAACGAGTAAAGTCCACCTGCAACATCCCTATCCCATCCACAACAAAAGAACTCAAGTCCTTTCTTGGCCTAACTGGCCACTACCAGCCCCCACCAAAGGTGCTCGTCGGGTTCATCAACTTAAGGATCATCTCTCCTCGGCTCCAGCTCTGAACCTGCCCGACCCATCGAAACATTTCCAGCTCTTTGTGGTGGAAGGAAGAGGGCTGACCCAAGGATCCTCTGTCAAGATTCATCCTATAACCCCAAAGGCATTTGCTTACTTCAGCAAACAACTTGACTCCACTGCCAGCAGACAGCCCTACTGCCTACAGGCCATTGCTGCAGCTGCTTTGCTTGTGTGGGAAGCTAACAAAAATTCACCTTCTGAGGACCTCTAATCGTCCTGTCCCCCCATGCTACTCAGACTATTCTTGAAACCCAAGGACCTACCTGGATGACCAGCAGCCATCTCCTCAAATGTCAAGCCATTCTGTTTGAACATCCAGAAGTTACCCTACATGGTAACTAACTAAACCCTGCCAACCCTCTTGCTTCTACACTCTGCGGATCCAGAAATTTGCAGTCATGACCTGCAAACTAAGCCCTGAGAGGGTCTCTCTAAACACCACCCCCCATTCCTAATCCTGATCTTCAGTTATACACCGATGGCTCCAGTTTCGTTAAAAATGGCACCAGATACACTGAATGGGCAGCTGTGAATGACTCACTAAATACTGTGGCCAGCAGTGCCCTCTCCCCAAATGCATCTGCCCAAAGGGCAGGCCGTCATCCCAGGCTCTACATCTCAGACAGGGCCTCTGAATAAATTTGTACACTGACAGCAAGTATGTCTCGGAAATCCTGCATGCCTTTGCTCAGTTATGGGAAGAAAAGGGACTGCTCGATCAACCACCATCCCCAATTAAACATGCGAAGGCAGTGTCTCACCTCTTCATGGCAGTTCTTCTCCCGCTCAAAGTTGAACTTGTTCACCTGCCCAGTCACCAAAAAGCTGATATCCCAGAGTCCAGAGGCAACAATGTGGCAGATCATGCAGTGCAGGCCAGCACCAAACTTCCAAGAGCCTCAGTCTATCCTGTCATTTCTCTTCCCTCAGAGCAACCTGAACACTCAGCTGAAAATTTAAAGCCAGCAGCTTGGGAAGGTTTGAAAGTGACATGGCTAATCCACCCTAACACCAAACATATTCAGAGTCCCAAGCTCCTACTCTGGACTCTCTGCTCCAGAATGCATGATTTACACCACTTGGGAGAAGAAAAACTCCTACAAATATGGCTCCATTACTTTAGGTCATCAGCACCAGTACAACCCATTCTCCAGCAGCTGGTCACCCATTGCCCTGTCTGCCAGAAAACCATCCCACCAGCCCAACTAGAGCCCTGAGAAGCCAGAAAGCACTTGTTCAACCCGTCCTTATACCCAGGTCAGCAATGGCAAGTAGACTTCACCAAACTGCCTCGGGCCCTTGGCCACCGCTACCTTCTGGTATTTGTCTGCCAGTTTTCTGGCTGGCCCTAAGCATTTCCTGTTGGACTACAAAAGCCCATGAGGTATGCCACCATCTGTTAGAAGACATCTGCCCCAGATGGAGACTTCCCGAGCACCTAAACTCTGACCAAGGACCCCACTTTGTCGCCTCCATCAATCAGCAAACTGCCAAGGCCCTGAACATTGACTGGAAACTGCATTCTACCTACTACCCAGGCCAGTGCCATGGCCGAAAGAATGAATCGGACTCTGAAAACCCTCCTAACAAAAAAACTTGTCAGTTTTAGGCCTTAAATGGCCCAGGGCGCTGCCCTAGCCCTGACCGGAGTCTGCCTATCCCCCAAAGGGAAACTGAAGCTCTCCCCTTCTAAGTGAGTGTTTGGCAGACCTTGGCCTTTCTGTAATCACCTAAGGGGGGTAGGAAATAATAGTAGGTGATAAACTTCTATCTATCTATCTATCTATCTATCTATCTATCTATCTATCTATCTATCTATCTATCTATCTATCTATCTCTCTAATTATCTATCTATCTACAGTCTCTTACCCATGTACTGTCTGTAGTCCATTCTGCCTCCCTACAGGAAAAACCTCTCAGCCTTGACGGACAGGTCCACTCTCTCCAGTCTGGTGATTGGGTTGTCATCAGAAAATGGGACAAACAGCCTCCACAGCCCCAGTGGTCAGAAACTCACCAGGTCCTGCTAACAGACACAGCTCCTGGCTTCATCACTCCAGAGTCAAGAAAGCTCCTGAGCCAGAACACTAGTTGGCCCAGCTCCTGAGACCGACGCCACCGACAGCCTCCGGTTCCTGTTCCGCTGAAAGAATCAACTCAACAGCCCAAGCAGTCCAGTCATCAGCATGAGTCCTTGGTACCTGATTCTGATCTTCCTGCCGGCCCCTCATCCTCATTCCAGTAACCTCTGTACCCCGTGCATCTCTCAGGTGAAACAGGGAGCCAAGGTAACCTCATACCGTCTCTCTTATCTGCAGCTCGGGCCTCATATAAGCTGCCTATGCCTCGTGAGGGGGAGAACTGTGGAACTTGCCATAGGCTATCAAAACGAGCCATAGTCAGTTCGCAGCCATTAACTCTAAGAGAGTTGGTCACATACACAAGCCTGCAAGTCCCTCATGCATGCACAGCATAAGGATCGATGAGTAAGTAAAAACATCTCTGTCTAGCCCCAATATGGTTATAACTCCTAACTTGCCTGATGATTGGTCCATGGTGCCTTTCCTGAACGTTGCCGCATCTTGCTACGTATAAAACCTGTAGCTACTTATACCTCCTTTGTCCCGACTTGCAATGGTACCCACAAAGTTTTGTGCTCTGCTGTGCAGCAGATTAAAATGATTCAAGCCTGACCTCTGCTGTTGTGTCTTGTTACCGAAGCTGCTCGGCTGAAGGCTTGCCCCAGTACCAAGGATGCAACAATAGAATAGCCAAAAGGCACCATCTGAAATCACTGAAACCCACTGAATTGCAAGTTGTTAAAACCCTCAGGACTGGCCCTGCTTTATACCCCCTTATCCTATTTTACACTAGAGTCACATAATTACAAAGACAATGTTATTTAAGGAACTTAAGTTAGCTGAACTAACCATTCTCTTGCTCTTGTAATGTTTAGCTTAGTTCTAGCATAGTCCCACTCCTTTATATTCGTAAATTGTAGCTGCTTATTCTTGTTATTGTAATGGTAACAACTCTGTCCCCACCCCTCCACCCCCTTGTCTGAATCTATAAAAATCTCCAACTCCTTAGATTGGGGAGACAGACACTTAGGCCACTAGGCCATCTGATCTCCTGCTTTGTGTTTAGCAACAAATTCTTCCTCTCTTTGAAACCCTGGTGTTTCAAGAATTGGTCATTTGAGCACATTAGGCAGAGAACCCCCTGCTTTGGTTTGGTATCAGTAAATCAGGCTTACGTCTTATTTAGATGGTAATGAACTTAATTTTGTATATATTGAGTCTGAGGTGCCAGCGGAACATCCAAAGGATACGTCTAGGAGGCAATACAATTGATTTGATAGCCCAATATGGTTTAGCCCTTGCTAAACCCTACATCAACAAAACAAAACAAAACAACTTCAGCAAGTTTCCATTTCCTTTAAATGCCAGAGGGCCAAATGTAAATAGCCTGATCTTTATCAATTAACACCAGCTAACTTCTCCCTTCTTATGCCAACTTCCTCATTCCTAAGTACCACCTGCTCCCACTTTATAAGATGTCTGTAGGTAAAATGGAAACTTAATGTCAGCCAATCAGAACTTTTTCCTCACTTGCTTCTGCATTTGCCCTATATGAGGCTCTCCTGTCCACACCTTTGGTGGAGCTTCCTTGTACTTTCCGAATTGGATGCTGTGCAATTCATTAATCCTCAATAAAGCTGTGAGATGCTAATTGCATGAAAAGTGCTTATTTTATCAGCTTCAAGCGACAAGTTTGTACTAGTTGCATAAATATTGGGGTCATCCTTGCATTTGTGGTAGTTGATGTCATTGATATATAAGATTGTATGCAGAAAATGTATCAAATGAGAAGAAAGCTGGGGACTAAGCCCCAGGCAACACCAATATTTATGCACTTTGTGGGAAAAAAAAGAAATTTTCTCTTGGTGAACTCTCAAATCTATGCTGTCTTTTTCATATTGGGGGGGGGAAATTTCATAGCTATTTTATATTGAAGCTCTGATATTCTGTTGACAGAAAAGTAGATTTTCCAGTTAGATGACAGTATTGATTAGAAGAATAAGGCTGATAATAGTCAACAAATAAATTAAGATTCACACTTACTCTTTGGAATGTCTAACACTGGGGTTAGGGAGACTGAAAGGAACGTTGCCTGGGTAGAAAGAACAAGCTTCGTTACCTTGTTGATTTTACCTTGCCCTAGAATCTGGTCCTTCCTCTTGCAGATTTGGTCCATGCATGAACAAAGAGCAACCCCATTCCCAGAGACCAAAGTCTAAACAGGAATGATAAGATAGTACTATCCAGTGAGAAATGTGACTGTCACAAAGACCAGGGTATTAGGAATCCATTAGTTATCGTTCTCTTCTTTGGACAGTGCATGGATGTATGTTGTTTTTCTATGACCCTTGTTTTTCCATGTTTCTATGGATGACTTGTTGTAATAAGATCCCACTAGACTAGAAGTACTTCTTTTTTAAAAAGTGATATAGATATTGTGCAATTTTGCTCGGATTAATTCAGTGTTTATTTTGTGCTTCAATTTTCTTGAGGATCTTCATTTTTCCTCCAATGTTCAGTGTCCTGAGAAAGGTCTCACTGTATCCCTCATGTACTAACAAGACCATCATGCTTGGCATAATGAGGCACTTTTTTTTTTTTTTAATGTTGTCTGCAGTGGGAGAGCATATGAGCAGGTTTTAGAATCTATTTCTTTTTTTGTTTAATTTACTGATTCTAGTTTTAAAGTTCCAAAAGGGTAAATACATTTAAAAGTAAACAACTTTTACTTCGTGCAAGGCACAAGCTGTAGTTACTTCAATGAAGCTAAATGTTTGGGAAAACATTAGCAGGTAAAGAATTGGTTTATCCTCTAAATGTGATTATTATCTGCTATACATTTTCATTGACAGCTTTTCTATTCTATTCCTGTCAGTTCTTAGAATGGAAATGTCCAGAGGAGAAAAATGCCCTTTCTTTAATTCAAGACTGTTGTGAATTTGAGTAAGGAAAGCCAGAAGCAGATTTCTCCTTCCCATCTCCCACCACCTTTTATTATTTTTATTGCTTATCATTATTGTTGTCATTTTCATTATTGTTTTGCAGGGATATTTTATATTGTTGTTCATGTTTGTGGTGTTCAGGCTTTTGAGTCGGGCAGTTTCAACACAGAATCTTTGCTTTGGCATTTGCTAGCTCCGTGGCTTGCTGCGTCACTTTGAGCAAGTTACTTCACCCTTAAAGTTTCATTCTCTTCACCTGGGAAAAGGGAATAATGGAGGAAACTACCTTGCAAGGTTGATTTGATATATTAAATACTGTGTTAAATAAAAGATTTGGCCCTGAAAATTTCCTGGTTCAAGGAAGAACGAACAAAATAAAATTCTACAGACCGGAAGAAGCAGAATGACCTGTATTTGTGGTTCAGCATGGCAAGTTTTTCTCCTCCCTCCACTGCACTACTCCTTGGTGAATTTTGCAGGAGTTCGCAAAGACTTCCTTCTGTCTGCCAGCCTCTGCCACCAGTCCCCTCTCACTCTCCCAAGTGAGGCTGTCTCACTTCCAGGATCTTAGTCATCCCCTACTCCCCCTTTACAAACCAAATCTGGAAGCACTGGCAACCCTTAATATATTTACTAACTGACCCACTAATTAAGCTGAACTTTGGAATATGTTTTGTTCCTCTGTTTAAATTCAGTAATAACTTTCACCTCAAAGTATAAAGTCGCAGAATTTGCACCAGAATTGGGGGCCATGGCTCTGCTATGCTTATCCTGGGCAAATGTGTGCAAGGAACTCAGTGAACTTCAGTTCCGCTGGTCTCACATTTGTCCCATGGTGATTTCTGAGAGTTCCTGGCTGGAAGCGCTAGAATGCCTTTATTGTTAGCATCTTCTGAAAGCAGGAACCCTCACTCCTAGCACAGATACTCTTCTTTCAACCCTCTGTCCTCCCAGCCATCACCACCAAAATCAGACCGACTCGGTCCCCATTTTTTCTAATTTCCACCTAACGCCTCCTTTCAACAGCAAAACCCCTTATTCATATTTCTGAAAACTAACTGGTTAAATACATTTTAATTTATTATTTTAATTTGGAGCAGTCACATGATTCAAATTACTATATTAAAAATATGCTGTAGGGTGGGCCAACAGTGGCTCAGCAAGCAGAGTTCTTGCCTGCCATGCCGAAGACCCAGGTTCAATTCCCGGTGCCTGCCCATGCAAAAAAAAAAGCTGTAAAATCTCTCCCAACCCTGTCCTCCTCCCACACATACCCCTCCTCCAAATACAATCATTGTGATTTAGTTCTTATATATCTTTATTAATATATAAGCAAGCATAAAAATTTATTCCACATTTTTACCCTAAATAACAGCATTTTATATACACTGTTCTGCAACTTGCCTCTTTCTACTTTTTTTAGTACTTTCTCCAGTGAATAGTATTTCTTTGTATGAAAAATCCTAACTCTCCTCTAATTAGAAGAAATTCCTATCTTTTAATATTACAAATAATGTTGCATTGACGAACACTGTGCATATGTCATTTCACACATCTCCAAGCATTTCTATAGGATTCAGATCTAAAATTGATGGAGCAAAGGCTAATTTTGCATCTAATTTTGATAGATGTCACCAAATTGCCTCTACAGAGATAATAGCAATTTCCAGTCCCATCCCAAAGCCTTGACAAGAGTGTTTTTATCATACTTTGGACTCTTACCAATCTAATAGGTTACAAATGGTATCTTAGTTTTTAATTCATATATTTACAATTATGAGTGAGGTCGATCCTCTTTTCAGGTGCTTTCCCCCCTGCAAACTGTCTGTTCACATCCTTGGCCATATTTCTAATGTGTCACTTGTGACTAAAATATTCAAAGTACAATAATATTTTGGAATGACCATTATTCCTAGCCTTTTACACTATTTCTACCAAATTCTGGCAAAGAAGAAAATTGATGGAATTAACATTTCATGTTAAGGAAAGTATTATTACTCTGGGAACATATTTCATTATATTTACCTAGCTAACTTACATGAAAATACTCCCATTTGACTAACCATTTGAATAATGAAATATGGAATCAATTTCAATTCATAAAAAATTGAAAACAGAAAATATAGTGACATTACTAAATAAAACAATTATGATCACTATAGAAAATCTTAAAGCAGATAAATATACATACACACAATGAAAGGAATACTACTATCTTATGGCAAAAAGAAACGATAGCATTTGGAGAAGCCCTTTCATCCCTCCATCTACCCTGTGGTTTTAAAGCCTGCTGTCAGCGCTTGCTTCCTCTTGTTCAAGAGTCCACTCCTTGTTGGCTCACCTTTCCTGTGAGTCTGAAAACAGAGAACAGGCATCGGTTGATTTCTACCTGGACAATGGTCCAGGCACAGCTGCTGTATTCCTGGTTTTTCAGGTAGTCATGGATCCTTCGGAAGTATGTTTTAACCTGTAACCTTAAGTTTTCACTGCCCAAGGTACCACTTTTCTCTTCTGCTTCCAGTCCTATGCGTTCCTCTAGGTGTTCCAGCTGTTGATGAAGCTCAGTGAGGAACTTCTCCACCTGGCTTTCCTCCCAACCGACCAGAGAAATATTTTCCCTGAAGAGGTTGACGATCTGTTGAAGTATCTCATGAAGAATGGCCACTGCATGTCCTTTCTGGTGCTGGTGAGGATTTGCTGACATCTGGGGAAGCAGGAAGTTTTTCCTGTATGGTAGACACTGCTGAATCGATGGAGTCTGCAATTTATTCAAGAGTTTTAAACTCTCTCTGTTCACTCTTCTTTGTTGGAAGAGAAGCAGTTTTAGTTCCAGGGAGAAGAGCGTGTAAGAGGCCAGCAGCACCAATGCAATTTCAAAGAAGTGCTTAATAATCATGGCGAAGGTCAGATAGGCTACTTGTCTCTGTTCAGATGTCGTAAAGAAAGCTCCAACTCTGGTGAATGTTTGCCTTTAAAGCATTTCAGATTTTTCTGGGAGGGTTCTGTTGTTTTTGTTTTCTAATGCTGTCACTTCAACTTTACACTTTAGCCTTCCTCGTTCCCTTTTTTTTGTGTGGGCATTTCCTCACATTTCTCATTATATTGACAGTTTGAGGAAGTAACCAAATGAACTTGTTTCATTATATGCCTTCTGTAAGACGAGTATAGAGTAGTCATCCAAAAAGATTTCTATTACTCTATTTATTATGCACAAACTTTCACTCAAGACGATGTGCAATCTAAATATTTAGTCAAGCTTATTAAAGTTCTTCTATTGAAATTAAGTATTAAAGTAAAACCCAGCAGTCTCTCATGGAGTAATATTTATCAGAGGTGTGGCAGTACCTATAAGGGATTCAAGGGCAACAACTAAAATCCATAAAAATTACCAAAGTTCAAGCTGAAATGTATATTGGCACAAATGCTTGAGAAAATTCATTTAAAAATATATATCAACAAGCTTAAATTGTTCATACCCTATCCAAGCAGTGAAATATCTAGGATTCAAGCCTAATGAAGTAATCTGAAGTAAAGGAAAAAATAGCAAAATGTTTGTTATAATATTATTACCATGGCTGAATATTAGAAAGAACCTATAGATCCAATAATAGGAGGTCAGATTAATATTGGTACCTCCATATAATGAAATGCTATATAACGATTATAAAAAAATAAATTATATATAGAAGAGAGTAGGGACAGTTGGTCCATATTTCTGAAGATACCAATAACTATGGTAAAACAATGTGAGTGTCTTTATATCAGTAATGCCTCTTGAATTACAAATAACCAGTTCCATGTTCTGGTCTTCCTAAATATGCCCCCAGTCTACCTCTGTGATCTCCCACTGTTGCTCTGAAGGCAGTGTGGAGGAATTCAAACTCCAGAATAAGTAAATGACTCACTTTTCCCTTCATACAGCTAGTGCTTGTGTGTCTGTGTCGTGTGTGTTACTGATGATGCTTTAGCTGTTGTTTTCCTCCTTCCCTAGTACACGTCTATGCAAGGACTAGTTGTCCTTCAGGCCCAAAACTCCCCCAAAGAGTTATATATTATCTCTCCTCTGCTGTATCCCTACAGTGCTTTGTACCTCCTTTAAGATACCTTTCTTATTCTGTTGTGTATTTGGTTATTTATTTACCTGTCTAACAACCACTCAAAGTTAAAATCTGCTAAGAGTGTAAAATAAACACATCTTTTTATTGTCTATACAGTTATGGTATGTGCTTAATAAACATTTGTTGACCTGAAGTGAATTAATATATTCTACCACATAGTAATACAAGAATCGTATCTTTGACCATTTCTCTGCAGGCAATTGGCAACTCCTAAGTGTTGAAAACATTTTGTAAACCTTTACGACCTCACGATCTACAAGCTCGGTTGTAGGTTTGGTATTAAGTTGAAATAACCTGAGTTGGCATGCACCATGGAAGGCTCTTTTCCTATGCATAGTTAAATTGCATTCATCAAGTTTTCTAATATTATGAATGCTGTGGAATTTTCACTTTCAATTAAATTAAAAAAACTATAGAAATCTCTTACCTGAGCTAACAAGGTAAACAGACTGTAAGCTCTTGCCAAGGAGTGGGAATTGGGAAGAAAATATAACTTCACACTAGTGATAAGAGGGACAACTCTTGTTCAAAGGTAGTATATTATATCATGTTAAACCTTGTGCCCATGACTACAAGTTTAATGTCTAAACTATGCATAGTTTGCAATAGACAACATTCTGCCAAGCATGTTCTATTTGGAAAATCATAAAATTTTTCAATTACCCAAAAATTTTGTAACAATTCTATCAGGGTTACTAGTTATTTAATATCTATCTACCCACAGCATTCCTTTACTTGGGATCACAGAGTGTGGCTGGCTGACAAATGTCTGGATGCATCATCCATTTTTTCAAGCTACTTAGGCAACCACTGACTGCAAAATGACCCAGTCACTAAAGGGAACTCTTTCCAGCTGGCTGGAGGAAAAGCTAAGTGCTTAAGCAAGGGATAGAGTAAAGAAGGAAATCTATTGTATCTTGTTACCCAAATTTTAGAATTTAGGTTTTGGAGTCACAAAAACCTAGATTGAAATCTGCTCTCTACAACTTATTAGTTGTGTGCCTTTGAGCAAGTTACATACGTAACCTCTCTCTATCTCAGTTTTTTCATCTGGAAAACCTAACTCATAAAACATTTTTGAGGATTAGCAGATAAAATGATTATAAGTAAAAATCTAATGTGGTGCCTAAAATATGATAGTTCTCTTCCATTTAACAAATAACTAACTCATCCACATACTTTCAGGGATTCACAGATAGAATACAATATTTTTTCAGATAAGATTTGGTGGATATGAAAATTCGGATTTTTTTTTCTGCTTGTGACTCTTTTGAGGATAAGATGAGTTTCTCTTGGATTCTGGAATAGTGTAGCCTTTTTATATCTGAATAACTTTATGGTGGCAGCAACTCTAATAATATTTTTAAAGTATCCTGTGGCTTGCATGTCATTGCAAGGGATCCTCTGGTTTAAATACACTAATTGAGAAGTGTAGATCTTATAAAAAGAAGGAAGAAGAAAGGGTAGAAAAGATGACAAATAAGAGGGAGAAAGAGATGGAAAGCAAGTGGCAAGTGCCTGTAAAAGACCTCTGATAATTTATAATACACAAAAGAAACACCACTTGTTTCAATAGCATTCTGCTTAATCAGTGTAGGCAACAGAATCTTGACCTGGTCTCAAGATAAATCTATAAATCTTTAACAAAAAGCTTTAGAAACAGTATTTGTGGTAGTTAGAGTCAGTTGTCAACTTGGCCAGGTGAAGGCACCTAGATCTGTTGCTGTGGACATGAGCCAATGGTACGCGAACCTCATCTGTTGCTAATTACATCTGCAGTCGGCTAGGAGGCGTGTCTGCTGCAATGAGTGACGTTTGACTTAATTGGCTGGTGCTTAAATGAGAGAGCGCAACGTAGCACAGCCTAAGCAGCTTGGCATTCCTCATCTCAGCACTCGCAGCTCA
This sequence comes from Myrmecophaga tridactyla, assembly GCA_004026745.1. Taxonomy (NCBI): domain Eukaryota; kingdom Metazoa; phylum Chordata; class Mammalia; order Pilosa; family Myrmecophagidae; genus Myrmecophaga; species Myrmecophaga tridactyla. Next base: position 19,596 of record PVIY010044079.1, read on the forward strand.
GCCCAGGCCTTTGGAGATGCAGAAAGAACTCACCCCGGGGAAATGTGTTGGAACCCAGAGGCCTGGAGAGAAGGCCAGCAGAGACCATCCTGTGCCTTCCACGTAAGAAAGAACCTCAGCTGAAAGTTAGCTGCCTTTCCTCTGAAGAACTAACAAAATAAATTCCCTTTTATTAAAAGCCAATCTGTCTCTGGTGTGTTGCATTCGGGCAGCTAGCAAACTAAAACAGTATTAGAATAAATTCAGAATATCCGAAGTGACTATACTGAATGAGAATATGATCTCTGACCTACAATCAAGATTTTCACATCATTTTCATTTAATTGACAATAATGATCTAAAAATATGTTGTTTAATTTTGAAATATTTGGGGATTTTCCAGATAGCATTTCATTAATCCCTAATTTAAATCTGTGGTGGTCAAAAAATATATTTTGTATCATTTCAATCCTTTTAAATTTATTGAGGCTGGGGTGCACCATGGTGGCTCAGTGGCAGAGTTCTTGCCTGCCACGCCAGAGACCCAGGTTCGTTTCCTGATGCCTGCCCATGCAAATTTATTGAGGCTGATGTTGAGTAGATGTTTAGACTTATCAGTCTCTGTGTGAGCACTGAGTACTAGATCCTAAGTGACACGGATACCATGTGTTGAAAAAAAGTTGAGTGTGTGCATATGTGTGTGAGTGTATATGCACGTGTGGGAGTAGGGCAGGGGGTCTAGGATATTCAAGGCCCTTAAAAGGGCAAGGCCTAGAGAATGGCTCCCTCTTGTTAAATCTTTCATGCTACTGTCATTTTAGAGGAAATCAATGGAACAGTATCTGGAAGGCAAAAAAAAAAA
>PVIY010044080.1:0-19931 GCA_004026745.1 Myrmecophaga tridactyla
TGGACACCTGACAAAGCCGTGCCGTGCAGGGGCGTCGGGGCCGTTGAGAAGGGGGATAGGGAGAAGGGGGCACCCTTGCGGGTGAACACCTTTGTGGCATGAACAAAGCGGGCTTGGGAGGGTGAAACTCCACACTCCACCCTGCCTGACCAAGGAAGCTTCTAGCAGCAGGGACAGCTGGGCTTGGCGCGCCCCTCCCCTCCCTCCCCATGGACAGAGCCCCCTCTAAGCAGCCTTGGGGACCCTGTGTGAGAGCGAGGCTTTGGGCACAGAAAGGCTGAGCTTGTCCACCTCCAGACAAGAGGCTGCAGGGCCAGGGAAGCCGCTTCTTCTGGGGATCCCCCACCCCACTTCCGAGTGGCCGCACTTCTCCCATCCCCATCCCTGTCCAGCGCTCAATAAAAACTGGAAGGAGAGGCTGATGAATCAATTCTTCCTTAATGAATGTCCACCCCACCCAAATTCCTGGGATTTGCATCTCAATTTATTGAGATGATCATGGACTTAAATCCTGAGCCACTGTCTGGGACGCCTATTTGTTTCCTGTGGGCGCCATAACAATGGCCGCTAGCTGGGTGGCTTATTACAATAGAGACAGATCGTCTCAGAGTCCTGGAGACCAGAAGGCCAAAACGAAGGTGTCAGGAGAGCGGGACTCCCTTTGAAACCTGTCGGGGAGGCTTCTTCCTTGCGTTACAGAGTGTTTTGAGTTGAGTTGTAGACCCCAGAAAATAGGGGGAAGTTGTAACCCCCAGGACCTCAGAATGTGACTTCCCTTGGAAAGAGGGCATTTGCAGACGGAATCAGTTAACAGCAGGTCATCTGGGAGCAGGGTGGGTCAGTAACCCGATAGGACTGGTGTCCTTATAAGAAGAGGGAGATGTGGATCCAGAGACAGACAGACACCCAGGAAGAGGCCATGTGACGACGGAGGCAGAGCCTGGAGGGATACGCCTATGAGCCAAGGACCGCAGGCCAACAGCAGAAGCTGGAAGAGGTAAGGAAGGCACCTCCTCCGCAGGGCTCAGAGGGGGCACAGCCTGGCCCACACCTTGACTTTGGCCTCCAGAACTGTGAAACGATGAATGTCTGTTGTTTTAAACCATCCAGTTTGTGGCCCTTTTTCCAGGAAATTAAGACACAAGGCCACGGGTCTTGGGCCATGTCTGCCTGGCTTTAGGTGACCTGCTGTGGTGTCTGAGCCACCACAGGCCAATCCAGGGTGGAGAGGGGCCAGGCTGGCTTGAGATGCCAGGACAGAGAGCCACGCTAGGAGGCTGGTTCCCAGGGAAGACAGCGATGAGCCCAGAGCTGCCAGTCACCACGTTTCAAGCCTGCCTGTCCCTTCCCCGGGCGGCGGGTCACTGAGCCCCTCAGCCCATGGTTAAGGCTTCTAGGAGCCAGATCAGCCTTCAGGAGAAGGTGGTTATACATCCCAATCGGGGCCAGACTGAGTTTCCAAGAAGTTTTATTTAGCTGCTGCTGTGACCTTGGGCTTTCTGGTCCGTTGTGGCTGTGTCCTGTGATGACCTTAAAAACCCTGGCAGGACCCCTGGCCGTCAAGAGCCAGCTGGTGTTGTGGTTCTGTCCACCAGCAGGGTCAGGGGCTGGCGGCTGGACAGAGGACCTGGCCCCACCAACATAATTTTTGTCCTACTTTGTGCCCACCAAACATTTATTCCCCAGACCCCTGGCCCCATCGTCACCTCTCTGCCCATCTCCTAGTCTTGCATTTCCACAAGGCACAGGGGGGACTCTACAGTTATGAAATAAAAATGAAGGTGGATTGGTCTTTTTAAAAAATATATTTTTATTGAGAAATAGCCACGCACATAGAGTCCAATCATATTATACAATCAGTGGCTCACAATATCACATGGTTGTGTATTCTTCACCATTTGCAATGTTCCAAATAAATAATTAAAAAAAAAGAAAGAAAAAGAAACAAAAAAGAACTCATATATCCCATACCACCTACCTCTCCTCATTGACCTACAGTATTTCAATCTACACAGTTTTTACCCTTTACCTCCCCTTACTATTTATTTATTTTTTATTCATATATATATATATATATATTTACTCATTTGTCCATACCCTGGTTAAAAAGAGCATCAGATACAAGGTTTTCACAATCATATGGTCACACTGTAAAAGTTTATATCTTTATACAATCTCTTCAAGAATCAAGACTACTGGCATCCAGATTAACGGTTTCACATACTTCCCTCCAGCCACTCCAATACACCATAAACTACAAAGGGATATTTATATAATGTCTAAGAATAACCTCCAGGATAACCTCTTGACTCTGTTTGAAATCCCTCCATCACTGAGTCTTTGTCTCATTTCTCTCTTCCCCCTTTTGGTCAAGAAGGCTTTCTCAATTCCTTTGATGCTGATTCCCAGCTCATTTCAGGAGTTCTGTTCCACATTGCCAGGGAGATTTACACCCCTGGGAGTCATGTCCTACGTAGTGGGGGGAGGGCAGTGAGTTCACCTGCCAAGTTGGCTTAGAGAGAGAGGAGTTGGACTGGTCTTGAACTTCATGGCAGAGATGTTTGTTGCTGAAGCATCAGAAAGGACCCAGCTAAAGGAGCTCCCCGCCCCGTGCCCCCACCGCCAAGGACAGAGTCTGAGGTCAAGGGCCGGTGCTGCAGGCTGCTCTGCTGATGCTTCCTGAAGGCCATGGTGAGGGGGTGCTTGTGGGAGGGACCTTGGGTTTTGGTTGCAGCCCCTGGACTGGAGGTGGGTTTTGAAGATGCAGAACTCAGGCAGCAAGCCCAAATCTAAGACACCAGGGTCATTGTTTTTGCTATAAATCTCTTGGTTGCTAGCAACTGACACAAACTTGAAGAATGCCTTTAAAAAAAGACATGGGACTTTATTGGCTCAGATATGCAGAAGTGGGCAGGGTGTGGCTGGAGGTAACTACATCCTGGAACAGCAGCAACCTGGCCAGAGCTTGTCTCTGCCTTTTCTCGCTCATTCTCTCTTCCTGCAACGTGGCCTTCTCCAGAACGGGGAACATGGTCACCAGCTGCTATCATCTCAGCTATGCCATCGAGAGGGACAGGGCCCTTCCCAGCTCCTGGCCACACATCCCAGGGCAGGCCGTGGGTGGCCCAGCTCAGTTCAGCTGCCCACCCCGTGGTCAGGGAGACAGGGCTGTGGAGAGAATGGGGGTTCCCATTTGGATCACCAGGCAAGAGAGGGCGGGAGGAGGAGACACCCCAAACCTGGAGGGAAGTAAGTGCAGGTATAGCCATGACCCAGGGGGAGCCATCAGCTCAGAAGCACCCCAACTTCTGATTGCTATGGAATCCCAAGCACAGACCAGACGCCCCCACAGATGGGGTCAGCAGAGCGCCGAGATGCTTCAAAGCCTGACTGCCCAGTGTTGTGTGATGTCGCCAATGTGTTTTGTCTGAGCAGTACCCCCTCTGCCACCTGGGTTGGACCTGGCCCTCCCTGGCCAGCTGTGGCTCTGCACGTGCCATGGTGGATGATTCTCACTGAAGTTGCACTGAAAATGGCCACTGCCCCCATTCTTCCCTCTCCTCGCAGCCACCAGAGCAACAAACATGGGCAAGAGTCTCCCTTGATTGCTGAGGGAGGTCCAGCCATGCTGTGCCTCCTTCCTAGGATGGGGCCAGGCGGTCATGGGGTCTTCCCTGCCTTTGGATGGTCCACAGGTGACATGAGTCAGAGAGCCAGGTCCCTCCCTCTTTTTGCATTTTCCCACCTGACGGTCCTCCTGTCCCTTGGGGAGGGAAGCCCTTGGCCACCACTGGGGGTCTCCACGACATTACGTTCCTGCCCAGGACAGGTCCACCTGTCCCCCACCCAGAGCCATGAGAGCTGGAAGGGCAGAGCACCTGGGCTTCTGGGCTCCCCCCCCCCCCGGCTGGAGCCTCATTGAGCTCCTGCAGCAAGTCGGGGAGGGCCCTGCTCCCCACTCTACACCTGAACCCAAGGACCAGTGCTCAGCACCCTCAGCCTCTGTCCCAGTCTGCACGGGCCAGCACAGGCCTTGACCGTGGCACGCGGTATGTGGTGACCCGGATCCCGGGCAGGTGGACTAGCCGAGGGTCCCCCCTGCTGGTTTGCTGTACAGGCCCAGGCAGGCTGGAGTTCCACTGGCAGCTCCCGCTGGGCTCCTGCTACCAGCCCATGACCCTACCCTGAGACTGGGCAACGGACAAGTAGAGGGCCGGAGCTCAACCTAGCACCAGTGGGCTTCTGCTCGAGCCCTGACCGGCCCTGTAACCATGCTGCTTCCCTAACCTGCTTTTGGCCTAGAGACAGGGCTCTAGTGTTCCATTCCTGCCTTTGGCTCAGGCGGTTTCGTCAGGCTTCAGCTCCTGCCTTCTGCCGGGACACCCCAGGGCTCTGCCTTGCACCTCTGCAGCTGTGGGTCTGGGGGGCCCTCTCCTGGGCTTCTCCTTGGAAGACGCTGCTGTCCGAGTTCAAGCCTGGCCTGGTCACCCCCCTACCCCCCGAGGACCCGCTAGTCTGAGGAAGGCACCCCACACTTGTCTCCCCTTCATAGTCAGAGCTCTCTACCCCAGGCCGGTTTAAGAACCAGATTCCAAAGTCCGAGTTGTTTGCCTGTGCATCCAGCATGGCCCTTCAGCCGCAGGAAGTGCTGCTCTGCCCTGGTGACTGGCCGCCCCATGAGCAGCCGATGTGTGTCCGCCAGGCAGGGAGAGGGCAGAAGTGTGACGCCGGTGTGCACCCAGCAGGAAGTCGTCTGAGGAACACCTCGGGTACCAGGGCGGGGATCCCTGAGTTATCTCGTAACCCAGAGGGAAGGGCTCTAGGCTGGTTCCCGTAAGGTGAAGGTCCGGAAGTGACATGATGTTAGTACCCTGGGGTGACGCCACAGATCTGAGGACTTGCGGAAAGAGAGGCAGGTGGAGTCTTCCAGAGCAGCTGCCCTCTGCGTCCGCCCAGTCCTGCCAGCTTGCCCCAGCACGGTCGCGGGCCCACCCAGCCTCTGCTCCGAGGCCGCACCTCTTTGTGTGCAGGTGAGGTTTAACCAGCTCTTGGGGGACCCCTGCTTCATAACGTTTGCTGATTTCCAGGGTGTAAATATCCCCACCGCCATCAATTTCAAGCTACCAAATGTGATGTCACTGAGCACAGAACTGGGAAGAGACGGGCTGTACCACGCCACTGCACAGTATTTTCACCACACACACATGACTGACCTCCATGACCTCCAGGCACAGACGAGTAAATGTCGCCAAGGAATTAGGAAGGAATGTGTTTTGAGTATTTATTACTTTTGTTATTTTAATATAATTTGTTTAATCATAAGTTTCTATCATTTAAGTTTTAGTAATGGCTTTGTTTAAAACCAGCCTGCAGAATTCCTGAAAATTTAGCAATTGGCTCTTGTGAGCTAGTACGAGCCGGCTCCAGCACCCCACTTCTCCAGATCCCCGCCCGTGGCCTTTGCTCCAGTCTCCCTAGGCCACCAGCATGCCCCTCTTACTTCTCTGGGACACCCTTCTGGCCTCCATGCCATCAGCATCTCGCATGTCACCTCGGCCTTTCCTGGTGCCAGGCTGACCCCTGCCTAACACTCTAAGGACGCTGCTCTGGAGGGCGGCCTCGGGTGGCCACACCCTCTCCTCCGTCTCCCCTGTAGCTCTGACAGCGATGGTCACCCTCCGTGCCCTGCGCTGCTCCCCGAGTCCCGGGGCACACCCTCCACCTCCTGCCCCAGTCACCCTCCTCCCTGGAGACCATCTCCTGTACTGGGGCCTCTTCTCATTCTCACCCGCAGTCCCGTCCTCAGTTCCCATCACCCCGGTCCCTTTCCTTGGGAACCCATCCACCCCCAGGCTTCAAATGACACCTGATGTAGATGACAGGAGGGTCTCCACGGGCTTGGCTTCCCCTCCCACCCACCCTCCCTTCCTCCTGCTGTCAATGCTCTGCCTTCACTGCAGTTCTCCTAAAAGGCTGGGAACTCGCCCAAGAAGATGGACAGCAACTTGGGGACCAGTGTCTCCATAGCCCAACACAGAGCAGCCCCCACCGCCCAAGGGAAATATTTGTTGAATGAAAATGGGGAGGTTACTCCACAGTGGAAAACTGACCCTGAGAGATCTAGTTCAGAGAAGCAGGCAAGCAGTGAGTGCTTCCGTGGGAGATTGTGGCAGCGAAGCCCCCAGGGTGCTCAGCTGCCCCCTATCCACATCCTCAGGGATCCCCTTCCCATCAGGCTTTGGTCTGAGCCATGCAGCTTTATTTTTTTGGTACATGGTCCGAGAATCGAACCTGGGTCTCCCGCATGGAAGGGGAGCATTTACCACTGAACCACCTGTGCACCCATGCAGCTTATTTTGGCCAATGGGACAATAGTAAACAGGCTGTGAGTAGAGACTTGAAAAGCACCTGTGCACTGGGGCTCGATCTCTCTTCCCGCGACTGGAACCCTGAGGCCACCATGTGAACGAGCTCTGTTAGCTCACTGGCGGATGAGAGCCTCACGGAGAACCGGAGAACCGAGGGCCCCAGCCAGCAGCCCGCTGCCAGGCCTGCGCGCGAGGCCTCTGCCTGCTCTCTGCCCACAGGTGCTTCACGAGTGCAGCCCAGGCCAGCAGGGGAACCGCCCATCTGAGCCCAGCCCCACTGCTGATCCACAGAACTGTGACCCCCTAAACACAACCCAACCATGTGTTGGGGAGTCAGAATGGTCAGGCAGACAGGCCTGGAGACCCAGCTGCAGGCCGTGCCATCTGGATCACCCAGAGGTCCCTGGAGGAACCGACTGTCCAGAGCGAAGACTAGAGAAAAGTGAGCGGGACATTTACTTTGAGCACACAACTTCAGAGCGGCACCCCAACACTCACATCCAGACAAAAATACTTTAATGCAGTGTTAAAAAACAACCACCTCAAATTAGCCAAACATGGCCTTGGGCCAGCTGCCTGGGTCTGTAAATAAAGCTATATTAGAATCATGGCCGGACAGGGTCAGGCAAGCAAGGCTGGGGTCTGTCTGCAAGAGCAGGGTCAGAGCTCGTCTTTTTAAAAAAGTTTGATATTTGCTTGTCAATGTTTTTTATTATTGTTGCATTAATCTCCTTTGTTTATTTTGTTCTTCTGATTTTGGCCAAATCCTTCCCAACCTACTGAGTGACACCTTGTGTCTGATTCGTTCTCAAACCTCTACCTGCCCATTTTATTCCTAAGGAAGGGTCAGAGTTTGAGCAGTTACCAACCATGCAGGCCTCGCTGAGAATGAAGCACATGGGATCAAGCGCTGCTCGGAAGAGAGTGTGGGGCAGCGGTAACCACTGGACAGCTGGGCGGAGCTTGGGCAAAAAGGAACCACAATCTTCCCGAAGGCCCATCGTTTTCTCAAACTTCTAAGGCCCCCTCGCTGTGCTTCCCTTGGGAGGTTTCAGATGATTAGATCTCCCGATGACCTTGGCTACTTCACGTCCTTGCTTTTCTCCCCCTTAGGATGTGTATCCAGTGAAGCCAGCAGAAGGCTGGAATATGTATAATTGTTGGAATTTCAAAACTCTATATAATGCAGAGGCATGAGCCTGCAAGTGGACCTCTTGGGGGCTGAGGGGAGGCCTGTGTGGTGCTTATCTTCTGTGAAGAACCACCCTGTCCACACCTAGTTATGATATCAGCATATTTTGACGCCAAGTAGGATAGTTCTCTTATCTCTAAAGAAACAGTCTTTTTCTTCTCCCCGAATGATCAGAAATGTAAAGACCAGGCTTCAGCTCATCGATGGGCTCAAGGGCGAGACAGCAGTTGGGTTGAAACCGGATGGCTCTTCCACCCTAGTGGGATTTCTGAGACAGGGCTGCTCCCACGCCCGGGCAGGGGAAAGCCGGTGCCAGTCGGCGCCGTCCGAGGAGTCTGTAGGGGAGTGGATACACTGGGGCGGGGGGGGGGGGGGGGGGGGGGGGGGGGGGGGGGGGGGGGGGGGGGGGGGGGGAGATTTTTCCATTACGTCCCTCGGCCGTCCGTCTGTATCCACTCCACAGTTTCTCAGTTTGACCACAGGGACCTGTTCTCCGCTTTTCCCGTCCTTATAAAGAATAATGGAGATGCCCCCAGCCTAGATGAACATTTCTATTTTCCTTTTATACCCCCGCAGGGCAAGTCAGAGGTGCAGAGAGAGCCTGGAAGGTGGCAGGTCCCAGAGGATGGTGCCTTCTTCCCCTCAAACGGGAGGGCTGGGGGGGCCTGACGCATTGGCAGAGAACAAATGTGCGGCTACTGCTGCCCAGGCTGGGCCCGGTAGCATGGTGTCTGGGCCAGCCACCCCACGGTGCCCCCCTCACCCAGCCTGGCGCTGCTGCCGAGGACCCAGGTGACTATCCCGGGGTCCCAGCTCTGCACCCCCCCCATGCTTCCTGCCATTTCCTGGGGTACCTTGGCCTCTTGCCTGCTCAAACGTTTTCCTGTTTACCTCCTCTGCCTGTTTTCTGGGAAAAGTTATAAGTTCTGTTGAGACGTGGCGTGCTTATCCTTTCTTTATGTCCAGGTGGAGCCACGGGGACAGCTCCACCAGAGAGCCTGGCCGGGTAGATCAAGAGGCAGGGCCAGGATGAGACTTTACGTACTTTCGTTCACACACACACAAGTGCGATCTAAATAGAGATCTATTTTATTTCAATATTTCAATTCCAAGGGAGGATTAGACCGCAGGCACGAGACCAGAAGCTTGGGGAACGTTCAGGATCCCCGTGCCTAGTCGGCTGTGACAGCAAACTTCCTCCCTCTTGTCCTCTGCCTTGGTCCCTTGTCCTCTGCTGTGCCCCATGTCCCCTGACTTGGTCCCCCTCCAGACCAAGGAAGAGCAGGGGCAGCTGTGGCCCCCAGCAGGGACGGCTCGCCTCTCCCACCCAGCTGTTTGTGTTGCTGCCTTCACGGAGGGACGGGCGCAGAGGCTGGTATACTGGTCACTCTTCTGGGGCCTTTTAAAAAACTCCAGGCAGAAATGCAGGTCTGCTTTGAAGAGGCAGCAGCCTGCCATAATCCTTATCAGGTACTAAAAGAGGAAGGAAGGAGAGAGCAAATCTGCTGCAGGGCATGTGGAGGACAACATGCTTCCTTTATTCCAGACCCGCTTCTGCTCCCAGCGGTGGCCGCCCTGCTCAGCCTCTCACCAAAGGCCAAGCTCTCCCCAGCCTGGGGCTCCTCACGACTGGCCCCTCCTCATGAGTCCCCCAACAGGGAACTGGCTCACTGGCTTGGCCTCACACTTTCCACCCAGCTGGGGGCCGGTGGGGCCGGGGCTCTGGAACTCAGCCTGCGTCCCCCGGGGCGGAAGGGAAAAGTCGCCCTTCTGCCCTGGTGTGGGGACGGTGCCAAGGAATCGGCCCAAGCCCGGGCCAGAGCAGCTCTTCCCCGCCCCCTCGGCCGGGCCCACGGGGGTACCGCCTGCAGAGCCGCTCTCCTCGTCTCCCAGGTGTCTCTCCACGCTGCCGCCTGCAGCTGCGGGGAGCTGGCTGGGCCTCAGGCAAGGCGGCGGGGACACCGGAGAGAGAAGCGACACTCACTTCCTGTAGGGCTGACTGCCTGGAGGAGAAAAGCGAGAGGAGGGTGCCAGCTCCAAGGCAGGCCCCGGACAAACCCCCTCTGTCCCCGACAATCCCTTCTTTCAATCCGCTCACGTGCACGCGGGATGAAGAGGGCCCTCCCCGCCGGGTCACCCGCTCCGCGGCCGGGGCAGGCCTGGCCCGGACCCTCGCCTTCCTCGCAGGAAGCAGGCTGCCTGGCGCGGCCTGGCGCATGCTGCTGGCAGCGGCTCGTCTGTTTGTCGAGTCCCCGGGACCCCCCCACCCCCCAGCCAGGGCCGTGCTGTGTCCTTGGCAGCGCGGCCCGCCCGCCCCTCGCCTACTGGGGTGGGACGTCCCCGCTGCCATCAGCTGGGGCGCCCCAGCGCTGCGGGTGGGGGCCGGGCCCGGCCTTCGCGGTGTTTCCCAGAGGCGGGAGCGGGGGCAGGGCCGCAGCGGCGCCCCCCACGGCCCAGTCACCCCAGCGCCCCCGCGCCAGCCGGGAAGGGAGGGGCCGGGGCAGGAGCGCGTGCATCCTGAGGGGCTTCACAGTCTGCCGCCGTTTCCCCTCCGCTTTCCCTTCCCCTGCGCAAAGCCCTCTGGGAAGGCCGGGCTCAGCCGGGCGGCGCCGGGGCCCGGGCGACTGGCCGAGGCTGGAGGGCCGGAGAGGAAGGGGAACGGGGGAGTGTCACACTGAGCAGACAGGGCGGGAGGGACGCCCCGGCGACAGAGGGGGGGCCTTGGGCACAGAGGAGGCTGCTGTTTCGGGGGGCGGGGGGCCTCCCCCAGGACGCAGGTACGGGTTTCGGGGCCGACTGGGGCCGCGGGGACCGGTTCGGCAGACTGCGGCGCCCCCTCAAGAGGGGTCTGTATCTCACTCCTCCACGGCGCGGGCCGCCGAGGCCCCCCGGCAGCTTCATCCCCCCGAAGGGTTAATGAGGAGCCGGGGCTGAGGGCCGGGGGGCCACCGGCGAGGGCCGTGGCCGTGAAGGGGAGCCGGGCGGGCACGCGCAGCGGGAGCACGCGCCCGACCTGGAGGCCAAGGGCCCTTCCCCTGGTGGTTGGTGTGGCCAGGCCAGGGCCCCTCAAAGCTGCCTCACCCACAGGCGCCTCAAGTCTCATCCCACGGGAACCCTCGAGGCCACCCGAGACCACCTCACCCCGCGGGCCGCACGAGGCCGACTCACCGTGTGGGCCCCTGGAGGAGGCCGTTGCGGGGCCGGGGCAGCTTGCCCGCTGGGGGCCGCGTGGGGAGAACGGAGGGGCAGGAGCCTTGGGCTGGGGCTGGTTCAGATCCAGGATCTCCGGAGAGCGGGGCGTCCGGGGCCTGGGGGTGGAGGCCGGCGTAAATTCCCTAGAACAAAACGTGCAACCTGGAGTCGCAGCCCATGCCCCTCGTGAGAACGAGGAGTGCCAGGCAGGCACAGCCCTAGGCCTGGCGTGGGGCAGGCCTGCAGGGATCCAACAGGCAAAAGCCCTGCCCTGGTGGAGCTCACATTCTAGGGGAGGAGGGAGAGAGTGAAAAAGAGGACCTGCTGAGGTGACAAAGCAGGGAAGGGGGACAGGGAGGTGGAGAGAGTACTGACACGTTCCGTGGGTGGTCAGGGAAGGGGTGCTGGGCAGACTTATGAAGGTGCCCACATCCTGATCCCCAGAACCTGTGACCACCTTAGGGTACCTGGGGTACTGGGTGGAATAGTGTCCTCCCCAAATTCACATACACCCGGAACCAGTGAACGTGACTTTATTTGAAAACAGGGCCTTTGCAGATGTAATCGAGTTAAGATGAACCACACTGGGTCAGGGTGGGCCCTAAACCTCATGTGATGGTGTCCTTAGAAGAAGAGGGACATTTGGGTACAGGCACAGACGCAAGGAAGACGACTACATGACGACAGAGGCAAGCAAGGCCGGCAACTGCCAGGAGCTGGAAAAGCAAGGAAGGCTTCTCCCCTAGGGTCTGCACAGGCGCGTGGCTGTGCTGACATCTTCTTTTAGGACTTCTAGAACTGTGAGACGATAGATTTCTATGGCTTTAAACTCTCCAGTTTGTTGGAATTTTTTTTCACTGCATCCCTAGGACACTAAAAGGTATGGCAGATGGAATCAAGACTGCTATCAGTTGACCTTGAGATGGGGAGATTATGTGGAATTATCTGGGTGGGTCAAGATAATCAATCAGGAGGATATGTAAATATAGGAGAGGTGGGCAGAGGAAGAATCAGAGGATATTGCTATGAAGGGGAGGCATAGCTGCTGGCTATGAAGCTGGAGGAAGGCGCCACAAGCCAAGGCATGCAGCCGCCTCTAGAAGCTGGAAAAGGCAAGGACATAGACTCTCCCCTAGAGCCTCCAGAAGGGACTCAGCCTGGACAACACCTCAGTTACATCAGACTTCTGACCTCTGGAACTATAATAAATCTGTGCTGTCTTTAGCTACTACATATGTGCTGATTTTTTTTTTACAGCAGAAAGAGGAAACTAATTTAGATAGTGCAACCGGGAAGACTTCGCTGAGAAGGTGACTCTGCCCCTCAAACAATCCATGTAGTAGGTGTTACCCCAGTTTTCAAATACAGAAACTGAGAGTCCAGTGTCCATGAACTGTGCAGCGGTCACCCACATACGACCTGAAGGCCAGCAGCTTCCTAGACTTCTTCTGGGTCCCAGATCCCTAGGCCCACAGTGGAGCTATGGGAGCTGAGCCTAGAAGATGGCCCCCTGCTTCCCACCAGCCCTAGTCCCCCAGGTCCAGTGAGTGCTGTCAGGAGGGAGAGCCTGGTTCTCTTACCTCCCAGCTGCACAGCTGGGTTTGGGGAAGTGATTTTCTGTCCCCTGCCCACCACATCCCCTTTTGCTGTCACTGAGCTGGTGCAGACTGGATTTTCCCGTGCCACTTTGACTTCTGGGGCCCTTGCCATCTACATGCCGAAGATGCAGTATGCCAGTGTGTCAGGCAAGGATCAACACTCTTCCTTACAGGGTTGGTGTCACCGTTACATGAGCTAACGTGACCGTCAGCTCAGCTCCACGCAGACGGTAGGTGCTCCACAAAAGGAGCTCCAGTGTTCCCGCTCCAAGTGGGTGCCTGAGTCTTGGACAGTGAGAATGTTGAGTTTGAGGAGTGTTGGCCCCCCCGGAGAGGACATGGAGATGCCAAGGGGTCACAGGGCTTTCCCAGTGGGCAGTGGGGTGTGTGTGTGTGTGAGCATACATGCACGCGTGTGTGGGGAGGCACTCCCTGCTAGAAGAATCACAGGGAGAGGATGTGGGAATTTCTGATTAAGTGTAAAGTGCAGATGGCGGAGGCACCCCAAAGGTAAGCCCAACGGGAGGCCCAGAGCCCCATATGAAGGGCTCAGACCCTCGTGGCCTGGATGAAAGTCCATGCCCTACCCTCTAACTGGGGACTGAACACAAGCAAGTTCACTAATATTTTGGGAGCCTTTGTTTCTTCATCTGTAAATAAGGATACATCTGTCCATACAGCTTTGTGAGGGTTTGGCGAGGTCATGTCCTGTGCCCATAATTGGGAGTTATGGCTCTGGGAGTGGGACTTGGGAGAAAATGGGGGCATTTTTTACATGCTTTAATTTTTTTACATGGAGGATATATTGCTTTAATAATTAGGAACAATTATTATTCAAACATCTGAAAAATCTCCAAATTCAAATTTAGGAAAAGGCTGGCATAAAAACTGCTCATACTTTATATGAGCACTTGAACACTGGCAAGAAGTGTTTTATACTAGGTTGAAAAGGATGGGGGGAATTTAGCCCTATTGTACTTTTAAAAAAATTTTTAAACTTTTTTTTTTATTGTATAGTATAACATATATACAAAGCAAAGAAATAAAAAAGCAATAGTTTTCAAAGCACTCTTCAACATATAGTTACAGGACAGATCCCAGAGTTTGTCATTGGCTACCATACGATCCTCTCATATTTTTCCTTCTAGCTTCTCCAGAATATAGGAAGCTAGAAGAAATCACATTGACTTTTTTTTTCTTTTTTGTGAAAAATAATATATACACAGAAAAGCAATAAATTTCAAAGCACAGCACAACAATTAGTTGTAGAACCGATTTCAGAGTTTGGTATGGGTTACAATTCCACAATTTTAGGTTTTTACTTCTAGCTGCTTTAAGTTACTGGAGACTAAAGGAGACAGTAATTTAATGATTCAGCAATCATATTCATTTGTTAAATCCTATCTTCTCTGCATGACTCCACCATCACCTTTGATCTTTCCATCCCTCTCTTCAGGGGTGTTTGTAGCCCTATTGTACTTTAAGCAGGAATAACTATGAGAAACTGGTAAATGAACCATATCCGTGAATGATGGCAGTGATTCCTGGCAGTGGTGAGCTGACAATGCCTGTATCACAGGGTCCTGGGACAGGGAAGGCCAGCAAGGGCCAGCCCAGGAGGCCCCTCAACAGCAGCAAGGGGCTTGCTGAGGTGGAGACCCAGGAGGGAATGACCCACTTCACTATACGGAGCCTTCAAGCCAATGGGCCGAGCTGGGGGGCAGCAAAGTCAAGGTCGGGGCTCCACAAAGGTAAAATGGCAAGAAGCAAAGGGAGAGAATGGCAACAGGAATCTGTGACCTCACAACGCAAGGGTGACCAGAAAAGGGTACCATCCTTTGGGGATGCTATTTGGCAATGTATATCACAACCCTTAAAGCGACCTCCCCTCTGTCCCAGGACAGGCCCTTCATCTGGGCAGGGTAGTCTCGTTGGGGAAAGAGCGCCTCCGGCAGGGGCTCCACCTGGCTGGCTCCCCACACTGGCCCTCGGGAGGGCCATGCCCATGAGGTCCTCCAAGCCAACCTGTGGTCAGCTGCCAGAGCTAGCTATGCTGACCGAGGCTGCTGGGCCCCTGGCACTGAGTTTTGCTTGGGTGATTGCATCAGGGTCATCTGGGAAGGACACCGGCAGGACGCAGGGGTGGATGGCTGCTGGCAAGAGTCATAGGGTCACCCCACCACCACCCGGGCCCTCACTACCACCTGGACTCCCCAGCCCTGGAGGCAGCCTGGAGACTGAAGAGCAGAGAAAGCATGTGGAAAGAAATTGGGATTACAGAGTCGTCTATGATTTAGAAAAAGTTATGAATTCACTACAGGAACACACTGCACTGGGCACAAGGAAAAAGATAAATCTATGAGTAAACTCGGAGCTGCCCTGCAAGACAGGTGGTTATTTATGAGAGGCCCTGCCTGCTCATATCAGCTGGGTTCATCAATAGGAACCATTGTGTAGGAAGAGAAGAGCAATAAAAGAGCTATTTAATCTTTCCCGGTGTTTGGAATGTGGCTGAGTCACAACCAGCTCATCTCCCATGTCCTCCAGTCTCAAGGCCAGTGCTTGCATTAAGGAACAAGAGAAAGCACTCTGGGGGTCCCCTAAGAGGACTGGGCTCATTAGGTTCAAAACCCGCTCTTCGTAGCTGCTGCACATATTTCCTGTGAGTTATAACCTAACACAGAATGGACTGGAGAGGTGGTTGGGGTGAGAAGAGAAGACCGCAGATAAAGGCAAATCTAAAAACTGCAAGGAACTGTTTGCATGCAGATGTGCATGTCAGATGTGTAGCAACAACCTCACGCTCCCCTCAGCCCCCTGGGGCTTAATGAGTAGTTCCTTTGTAGCCAAATGCACTGCATGTGTGTGCGAGCCAGCATGGCTACTTTTGGGGAAAATGAGGTGGGGGGCACATTTGTATACATATGTAAAATATCTTCTTTCCCTACTTTTAAAAAGCTATGATACTTGTATAGAATCATTTTCATGGCATGCCAGGAACTTTAACGTCCTTTGCTTCTGCTCTCAGCCTGGCACTGGGTCATCTCTGTGCCGGGGAACGCCAACGGCCACGGAGCCACTCCTAGTAGCATCACGCCGTGTGCAAGGGACTCACTCTCTGCAATCACGGTGTAACTGGTGCCCTGCTGGCGACAGTGCCAGCTGAGCCCTGTCCCAGGTTCCTGACTCTTGCCACAGAAGGAATTCAGAGATGAGCAGGGCAATTGTAAAGAAGGTGTGAAAGGAGTCCTTGAAGAAAGGTAGTAGGGGAAAAGTGAGGAAACAGTACTGGGCAGGGCTGGGATGATTTGTTTTCCCCAGGTGATAAGGAAAGTCAACAAACCCAACAGAAAGCAGGGAGGGAAGAGACTGAACAGCAAAGAAGCTACAGAAAAAGATGCTGAGAGTCAGGAGTAGGGAGGGCGGGAAGAAGAGAAAGAAGGTACAGAGATTTCCTGTGAGTTTCTGTCTGGACAGGTGCTATGTGCAATAAGGGAGAGACGGTAAGAGAATTAATTTATACAGTGTGGAGTGAGCCAAATGCAAGGTGGCACACAAAAGGCAATGAGGAAAACCAGGATGAGTATAACAGAGGTAAATAAGAGGAAGAAAAGAAGCGAGAGCAAGTACCTTACGTGGACGATGCTCCTGCAATCTGTCCTGGCTGGCTCACCAGCGTATGTAACTGGAGCCCTGCTGGCAAGAGAGCCAGCCAAACCTCGTTCCAGATTTGATATCTCATCACTGAAATAATTCAGATAATGAAAGTCCCAGTAGGAATAAGTAGTAAAGTTTATTAAAGGGAGAAAGAAAGAGTACACATTAAACAGGTAATGTGGATGTGTTCAGGGGAGAAGCATGCACTGCGTGGAGTGGATTAGCAGCTTTATAGGCAGTTTTGTTGGTATTAGGTTTCCATAGTGATCTTTGAACACTAGGGGCTTACACAGTTTGTATTAACAAGGTGCTTACACGGTTTGCATTAATCAGGTGTTGTCTTTGTTTTAGGAGGAGGTAACTATTGATTCTTGTGGGTCATGTATCCAAAATTTGTCTTTGAGCAGATGTTTAACTTTCTGTAATTAACTAAGGCTTTCTGTCATTAACTAAAGAGTTTGCTTTGGGCCCATGATTTTACAAGCTTTTATGGTTTGGGGAGGTTTTGGGGCTTTACGGGAAATTTTTGTTGCATGAAGTTTGCAGCTCTGCCTTTAACTCTTTGGAAGCTGAATAGAAGACCAGGGCCCACAGCCTTGATACCCTCGTCTATCTTGCCTCAACAGGCTGTCTTGCAGAGCAGGGTCTCTGGGGATGGCCTCCAGGCTGGGAGCAAGCAACAGATGGCCCCGTGCCCGGCTATGTAGTATGGCCCAGGACCTCCTAGGAAGTGACAGCCCCAAACCACCCCTGCGCATTCCAAGGTGCCAGCCAGACCCCAAACTAAACTACTTCCTGGGAAAGCACCCTGACTCTTTGCAGAGTAAATGCATTTTTTTTTTCATCTTTCGTTTTTTTGTTTGTTTGTTTGTGTTTTTGTTTTGTTTGTAAATGCATCTTTAAAAGCCTGGTCAGCAGTACATTTCCTCAGCCACTCAACCCTACGGATTCGAAGAAGCTGATCCAACTGTAGAAAACAGAAAAGGGAAACAGCCATGGCAGAGGGTTGGGAAGGTGGCAGGGTGGTGGGGCTGAAGCTTTTATGCCCAGCTTCCTAGGAGGCAATTTTATGGCAAGACAGCTTGCTGTAAGCTTGGAGAGGAGCCTGAACTGCAATTTTTAAAATTTTTTTAAATTGTATAGTATAACATATATACAAAGCAAAGAAATAAAAAAAAAGCAATAGTTTTCAAAGCACTCTTCAACAAGTAGTTTACAGGACAGATCCCAGAGTTTGTCATGAGCTACCATACGATCCTCTCAGATTTTTCCTAGCTGCTCCAGAATATATGATGCTAAAAGGCTTAAAATTTTTTTTATCATCACAATCGACTTTTTCCCCTTTCTTGTGAAAAATAACATATATACAAAAAAAGCAATAAATTTCAAAGCACAGCACCACAATTAGTTGTAGAACATATTGCAGAGTTTGACATGGGTTACAATTTCACAATTTTAGGTTTTTACTTCTAGCTGCTCTAAAATACTGGAAACTAAAGAGAAATCAATGTAATGATTTAGCATTCATATTCATTAGTTAAATCTTATCTTCTCTGTTTAACTCCACCATCACCTTTGATCTTTCCATCCCTCTCTATAGGGGTGTTTGGGCTATGGCCATTCTAACTTTTTCATATTGGAAGGGTCTGTCACTAATAGGGGGTAAGGAGATGGAACTATCTGATACTCTGGAGAGGCTGGGCTAGGTTTCAGGACTTATCTGGACCAGGACCCATTTGGAGGTTGTAGGTTTCTGTAAAGTTACTCTGGTGCATGGAACCCTTGCGGAATCTTATATATTGCTGTAGGAGTTCTTTAGGATTGGCTGGAATGGTCCTGGTTGGGGGTTTGGCAGGTTATGATGGGTAGCAAAATCTACCTGAAGCTTGTGTAAGAGCAACCTCCAGAGTAGCCTCCGGCTCTAGCCACAATTATCTTTTAAAGCACCTGAAAGTCGGGCTGGTCAAGCCTCACTTCATCATTCAATTCACCATTTCCTAAAGTGTAGCTCCAGGGACTTGTTGCCTGGCTGGCTTCCAGCAGCGCCCACCTACCTCCTTTTCCTGGTGGCAGGGCTGTCCTTACCCTAAAGACCCAAGAGGGAAGAGCTGCTGAGGGGACAAATGTCCGAGTGCAAAGCCACGCAGAGCCTGCCTTGGGCTGGGCTGGGGTGGGGTGGGGTGGGGAGGGCGCGGGAGCCCAGGACTGCACAGTGGGGTGTGCACCCTTTGTGGAGGGAGCCACAGCTGCAGAGAGGCTGGGGGTGGGGTGAGAACTAGACTTTGAGGTCAAGCAGAAGGAAGGAGTGCTTGGCTGCACTGTGATGTCAGGAGGGTAAAGAGGAGGCCAGGGGTGGGGCTAGGGGACAGGGGAAAAGAACATTCCAGGCAGTGGCCCGATGGTCAGTGGGGGAGGAGAGGGGAAGACAAACAACTTGTCCATCTCCCTCTTTTCATTCTCCCCTTCCGCAAACAGACTTAAAATGGGGGTGGAATGCAAGTGAGAGGGCCCCCAGGTGAACCCTCAGCGGAAGCTTGGGGGGTCAATTAGGTAACCCCACTTGGAGTAGAGGGGGAATGTCTCCAAGAAGAGAGCTTTCAGGAAAACAGTTATCTCTCGGGGGAGAGGGCAGTCCCAGCCGTGAGCCTCAGAAACGAATTCAGCATTTACAGGAAGGGAAAAGAAAGGGCCCAGGGCAATGGGAGGGAGGGCGATGGGAGGGAGGGAGGGCAGCCTCGGCCCCGTGGGCCGCAGCGGGATCTGGGCCAGCTCTGGGAGCCGGGGACGGGGGCTCAGGGTGGGTAGCCCCAGCTCTGGCCTGCCCTGCTGAGGTCTCTCATTGTTTTGAGGACCCCGTTGCAGGAGGGACTGACGCCAGGGGACCCCGGGCCATGAAGGCCAGGCCCATGGCCCTGGGCGCTGCAACCGCAGCACTCACCTGGGCGGGAGTTGGGAGGCAACCAGAAACCACCCGCAGCCCCCAGTGTTCTCCGTGTCCCCCACCCCGGCCTCTCACTCCTGCTGCTAACTTTGGTCCTGGCCTGGGCTCGGCACACAGCTCTGCCACCGCCAGCCATAGTTCCGGGGCTCCCTGCCCCTCACCCCCAGGCTGTATGCTGAGCACAGAAGGGAAAGTAAGGTGCAGAGACCCTCCTGCTTCGGAGAGGCCTGGAGGCCTGCGCTCAGAGCCTGCCCTTCTCCGCCCCTCCTTCCTCTCGCTGGCTGCGCCTTGCTCCCCTCTCCCCCTTTCTCCTCCCTGACCTTCTTCACCAGTGGCTGCAGGCTCTGCCGGTTCGGTTCTACCTGCCTGTTCTTGATGTTAGTGGCAGTTCCAGGTGTTCCAACCGTGAGGCAGGGGTGCGAGGCTGCGGAAGGGTGGTCTGCCTGCGCTCCCCTCCCGCTGGCCTACCTGCCTGCCGCAAGAGACATTAAAATTCCTCTAACTCTGAAATAGGGTAAGATATTGGGTAATTGGAGCTGAAGGAATACAGACTGTGCAACAGGACTGGATACAAAAACTCAGAAATGGACAGCACAATACTACCTAACTGTAATGTAATTATGTTAAAACACTGAATGAAGCTGCATGTGAGAATGATAGAGGGAGGAGGGCTGGGGACATAAATGAAATCAGAAAGAAAGATAGATGTTAAAGATCAAGACGGTATAATACAGAATGCCTGGAGTGTATAATAATAGCGAAATGTACAATGTACAAATTTTAAAAATGTTTTTGCATGAGGAAGAACAAAGGAATGTCATTATTGCAAGGTGCTGAAAATAGATGATAATTAATACTTTAAAATATCACCTTAGGTGTGAGACTAAAGCAAAAAATGTTTATTTGTTACAAAATTTATATTTTGACTAGAGCATTTCCTAATATAACCCATGTAGATAGTTTGATTGAATGTCATAAGTACT
>PVIY010044081.1:0-19936 GCA_004026745.1 Myrmecophaga tridactyla
TAAGAAGGTTGGGAATCCCCCTCAAAGTGCGTTAAAGAGGGGGCGGGGTGTTGAAAGGGAGTTGGGTGTGTCTCCAGGGAGTGGGGGCTGCTGGGCCCCACAGGAAGCAGGCAGGGGAGGCCAAATAAAGCTGAGTCCCACCACTGAGGGCAGATCTGGGGAAACCACACCCCGGGGGACTGGCGGCAGGTGCTGGGCAGCAGCGGCAGCAGGAGAAGGAACAGAAGAGCCACAGCCAGGTCTAGGAGAGAAGGCAGCACAAGCAGGGGAGGGCAGCTGGGTCCTGGGAAGGAAGCTCTGGAAAGACAAGGCCTGGTGGGACCCCTGGAGACTGGCCCAGGATGGGCTAGGACGTGGGGGCTGGACCAGGGAAGGACAAGGACAGCGCTATTGGTGGCCCCCTCTCCCTCCCCATAGGGCCGTCCTCACCTGTGTCCCCGCTGCAGCAGCAGCAACAGCAGTGGGGCGGGGAGTACCAAGCACCGGAGCTCCCGACCCCCTCTGCAGAGCTGCCCGAGTTCTCGTCCTCCTCTGGCTCTCTCCCCGCCCCTCTGAGCTAGCCGGGAGACGGAGAGAGAGACAGGGGAGGGGCCTCGTGGCTCCCAGAGCCCCCTCCCCTAGGACAGCCTGACAGGGACCCTGGGGAGACTCCGCCTCCTACAAAGCTGGTTGGGCCTCAGTCGCGTCATCTGGAAAATGGGGGTGGCAGGGAGTTTTGCCAGTTCTCCCCACCTCCTTCCTGGACTCCCCCCTCTTCCTGCCTAGCTCCTTCTCCCCTGCCCCCAGGGGCCCCTACCCCCACCCGTCTGAATCAGCAGCACTTAGCAGATCCAATCGATGGGAAGGCGTCCGTTAATGGCCCCAGAGCAGTGCCACAGGGAATGATGCAGCGCTGTGTCCCCTCCCTGCCCCCCCACCCCAGGAAGTGCAAGGGCTGAAAAAGCCGGGGGTGGGGGTGGTTGGTAAGGGGCACTTCTCTAGGTAGCCAGGCCCCTACAGCTGCTCCAGGGCGGGAATCATGGGTTAGAGACAGCTCTAACCAAGGCTTAATGCTGTGGGACTGAAGCGTCTTCCTGTCTTCAGATATGAAACGGGTATATGTGTGAGAGAGAAGTGCTGATAAGGACAATCCAGATCCCACCCCCATATCAGGTTCTCTCCCAGGCCTGTCCCACTAAGAGAAAGACTCCTTCATCTGTCCATATCCAGGAATATCCAATCACACCTCCTACCCTAGAGGGCTCTGCTCCTGGGTGACAGGAGCATTGGGTATGGAGTGGCTCTGGGAGGCCTCAGTGGGTTCAAACCCCAGCTTTGCCACTGACTTGCTGTGTCCTTGAGCAAGTGACTTGCATTGTTTTCTTAGCTGTTAGATGGGGAGAATGACCCCAACTTTATAGTGCAGTCAAGAGCATTAAATTATAGAAAAGGGATGACACAGGGCATGGCACACAGAAAGTATGTAATATTTAGTAATTAAAAGTGTGTGACAGGGCGGGCTAGAGTGGCTCAGCAGGCAAAGTTCTCATCTGCCATGCCGGAGACCCGGGTTCAATTCCCAGTGCCTGCCCATGCAAATAAAAAAAAAAAAGTGTGTGGTAATGGTGGAGCAGTAATGCAGGGCCTATTTTATCCTTTTAATTTACTCTCTTGTATAATCCTCCGTTTGTTCACTCATCACACCCCTGATTTGCCCACTTCTCCATCCCTCCACCTACCCACCCACCAGTCCCATCTATTTTCCCACCCACACAACCGATTATTCTACTTATCCCTCCACCCATCCACCCACTTGGTGATCCATTTGTATATTCACCCCAACCACCTAACCATTCACCAACCTATCCTTAAGTATCCACCTTCTACCCATCTAACTCAATCCAACCATCTTTTCATCCATCTCTGTCCACTTACTCATCCATATCGCCGCCCATCATTTATTCACCAACCTTTTACCCTTCCCATTCATTAGCTCATCCATCTGTCTGCCCACTTATCCATCCATATGCTCCCCTATCCATCCATTTGTCCATTTACTCATGCTCCTATATACATCCATCTGTCCACTCACATCCCAACCTAGCTTCTACCTGTCTGACTACCTATCCATCTATCTGTCCCTTTATTCCCCAACCTACTCATCATCAGTCCATGCAATCTTCCACTTAATTATCCATCAGTCCATCCAACCACTTATCCATCCTCGCATCTGGACACTCATGCACACTCACATCCCCATGCACACTCACATCCCTATGTGCACCCATCCACACATCTACAGATATTTCTGTTCAGTTCTGTTAGAGAGGCTGGTCAGCAGTACTGGAGACAGACTGGGTGCGGGTTGGAGAAGGGGAGTAAAGTTGCAGCCAGAGACGACTCATCCTGTTCCAATCATGTGACCACCCCCCCATCCCCAGCACACCCCTCCTTGTTGGAAAGAACGAGACCAGAGAGTCAGTGGGTGGGCCCATCTGGCCAGATGGTATTTTGGCTGCACAGCCTTTACACACACACACACATGTTGCTAGAACGCTGAACATGGACCGTACCCCCACCCAACACCCCCAATCCCAAATGCAGAGTAGCCAGGCTTCCAGACATAAATTAAAAAATTAAATTAAATTAAAAAGAGTTGGTCTCTGGGAGGGAGCGCTCATGCAGACATGAAGGCAGAGGCCCCTGGGAGCTAGGGCCAAGAAGAAGAAGAAATTGCTGCCCCTCCCCTTAGCATCCCCAATCTCCAGGGGCCCCCACTCTAAGACAGGGTCACTAACACCAGCCATTAGGCCTCCAACCCCTTTAATGTCCCGCTTCCCAACCTATTGGATTTGGGTGCCAGCCTCCATTTTCTCACCACAGCCCAAGAGAACGGAGTCCTGGGGGGTGAGAAGGGCAGGGAGTGGTGAAGCCTGCAGGTCTTTAGCTGGCCTCTCCAGGCTCTAAATCTGGATCAGGGGACCCCACGCACTCCTTGCTGAGCCGTACAATTTCCTGGGACAGAACCTCCATGTCCTAAGAAACAAACAAACCATCAAGGGCCAGAGAAGGTGCAGGCACAGCTTCCTAACCAAACCTGGGATGTCATCTGTGATTTCCTTCTCTCCCTATTAATCAATGCCCAGCTATGTCTGGCCTAGGATGGGAAAGTACTTGGAGAAGCTCATAAAGCCACCAGTAGTGAGTGGGCTGTATTTGGAAAAAGTGTGTCTGGGGGTGGGGTGGGGAATCTCTAGAGATCCTGACACAAGAGTGGATCATCTGTTGGGGCATGGTGCTGCTGAAGATACAACTCCTGCCCTCACCACCTTCTCTTGTACTTTGTACTAAACAGTGAAGTTGTTTCTCTAAGGCAGGGGCTGAGTCTGAGTCCCTTCTGATTTCCACAGATATGTGGGAAACAAGTGAAAGAATAAGTGGATGTGTGGGTGGATACATGAGGGACTCATGGGAGGCAAGAGGTGGACAAATAAATTGCCCAGAGAATAGCTAGAGAACAACAGGTAGGCAGGCAGATCACTGGGTGGGTTGGTGAAAGGTAACACAAGGGATAACTGATGAGTAAATAAGAGAGAGGTGAGTCAGGAAATGGGTAAAAGGGCATGGGATAGATGATTAAATGGGTAGACAGATGGGCAAATGGTTGGATGGATATATGTATGAATGGATGAGTGGGTAGATGGATGGCTAGAGGGAAGAGTGAAAGACTAAACTAATGAGTAAATTGATAGGAGGATGGGAAGATGAGAGGATAAAGGAGAGGTAGGTGACTGGGGAAGGGGCTGGACAGAAGGACAGGTGGGTGGTAGCTGAACCAGTGACTGCGTAGGTGGGTAGGCAGGTGGCTGAGTACAGATGGGTGGGCTGGCAGGCCACACTCGCCTTGTGCAAGTGCATGTTCTTTGTCAGCTGCTCCTCCAGCATGTTCTGCAGCTTCTTGTTCATCTCCCGAAGATTCTCGTCACCTGGCTTCACTAGGTCTCTCAGGACGCTGCCCAGCCCGCTGCGGTCTGTGTGGCCTGCTGCCACAGACACATCTGCAAGGACCCAGGCTGTGAACCACCCTCTCGACAGAGCCAGAAGCAAGATGAACAGAGATAGAGGATAAAAGAAGGAAACAGAGTGGGGGTGCAGGGGGTGCATGGTGGTTCAGTGGTAGAATGCTTGCCTGCCATGCGGAAGACCTGGGTTTGATTCCTGGCCATTGCACCCCCCCCCCAAAAAAAAAGAATGGAGAGCAGAGAGCCATGCTATGTAGGGGGCATAAGCTTTACCATGTGACACCTGGCTCTGTCACTTATTAGTTGCGTAACCCTGTGCCTCTGTGAAAGAGGGCTAACATCTATGTCTGCATGTGAAACACAGAGTACACAGTAAACACTCCGCGCATGTCAGGCAGTCGGCATCATTTTCATTAGTAAGGGGAAAACAGGGAAAAAAGCAGAAGGTTGAAAGAAATGACAAAAGAAACAAAGGGGAGATGGGGAAGGAAACATAAGAGAAGGTGGGAAAGGGGGGGAGAAGAGGAGAGAGGAAGAGAAGGACAGGGGGAAGAAGAGTTAAGGACTCCAAGAGGGATATGCATACAGAGAATGAGAATTTCTAAAGATGATACAATAGCAAAAGGGAACAGGAACAGTAAGATCAAATGAAGGGAGGGCAGAAGGAAGAGAGTCAGGGAGAAGAGAGAACAAAGAGAGGGATACAGACACACACAGAGAATGGAGAGTGGAGAGAGAACAGACTGAGAGGAGAGAGATGCCAAGATAAAGTGAGAATGGAGTGAGAAAGAGGGAAAGGTGGACAGAGACCCAGAGAGGAGAGTGACACCACAATGAAGAGATAGAGAACAAACAGAGACACAAAGTTGCTCTCCCCCACCACCACTGGTGGCCTTGTTGATAACTCTACTGAGTTGCAAGGAGAAAAGCTGTAACACAGAACAGTGGAGGGAGGCAGGCAGGTAAGAGAATGGGGACCAGATAAGGGTGAGGGAGGAGAACACTGACCAATCCGGCTATCCATGACGTAGGTCTCAATGATGGCACTCTTCCGGCAGAGGTCCTCTGCCATGGAGGCACTGCTCACCTCCAGATGCTTCACCTGTAGATGGCCCAGTCCACCTCAGACCCCTCAACTACATGTGTTCAGACCTGAGGAGGGGGCCCATCAGAACCCCCCACCTGCCCCATCCCAGGGTGCTCCAAGTGGGCATGGGCAGTCAGACAGATACCACAGCACCTTCTCCTCCAGCATCCATTTCTCTTGCTGTGTCTCTGCCAGACGCTGAAACAGCTCAGCCACTTCCTCATCTGACAGCTCTGCTGGCCGAGGGGGCTGGGCCTGAGGGCTGCTAGATAATGACTGTAGAGAAGAGCAGAGAAGAGGTCACCCGGAGGCCCAGCCCTGCCTGCCCCAGAGAAGAGTAAGGGACTAAGAAGGAGAACCAGGCTGGGGGTGGAGTGGAGACAGGGTGGGCTCTAAAACTCATAGTGTTGTTGGGAGGATGAAGAGAGATCCTGTAGAAGATGAAATCAAACTTCCGGTTGAGAGGAAAACTATGGGAGAGAGGAATGAGCTAAATGATACCACAAAGGAAGCAAGTAGAAAAATCCAAAAGGTGGGATTTTCTGCATGTTAACTGGCCTGGTCTCTTCAACAAGTTGGTGTCACAAAAGAAGCGACCACATTAGATGAAAACTTGACTTAGCCGACATAAAACAACCAGATGCAACATGTGCTCTGAAACGGGGCCAACTAGGAAAATCTGATTAAGGTAAAAGTATTAGATGAGATGAAAATTTACCTAATTGGGAAGGTAGAGATCAGTTGAACAAAAGGATACTTATGATCTTATTTAGATTAAATATATGTTTACACATACACAGAGAGAGAGAGAGAGATCTTGAGGGGTGTGAACTAAGGATATATAGTAGTGATTTCTGGTGAAAATGGGATTTAAAATTTTTAAAAATCTTTTCTCGTCTTTAAAAAAATTTTTCTATAAAAATGCAATTTCTGACATTTGGAATAATAAAAAAGTTATTTCCAAATCAAAGTGGAAGCTGGCATTATAGATGACAATAACAATAATGATAATTATAAGCTGGAAAAAGGGAACTTTTACAGGAATGGTACTGTGAACCACACATGTTATGGTGTCAGAAAAGGTGGAATTAGCCCACAGATGATGAAAAAGTGGGTTAGAGAGAGAATGATTTGCCATTCCCAATTTAGCAATCTGAATCCAAGTTGGTGAGACAGAGGAAAACTTGACCAAAAAAATGTATGTGCTGGGCCCTAGTAGGAGACAGATACAGGTGGTGGGGAATGGAGGGTCCTAGAATTTATGTAGAAGAAGCTGGGGCTGTAGGTTCTCCCCTGCCCTTACTCTGGCTGGAACGACCGAGCTCTCCTTCTCCCGCAAGATCTCACGGTAGCTGAAGGAGGAAACGCTACTGCTGTCCCCTGTCTGGGTCCGGCTTGGTGAGTTCATCTCTGAGAGAACCAGCTCCTCGAGGCCTGAGCAGTGAGGAAACAGAAACCTGAGCCCCAGTCCCTCCTTACTGTCTCAGGGCAGCGACAGGCAGAAAGTCAGAAATAGACTTGATAGAAGATGGAAAGAAACACTTGGGTTTGGGGAAAGGCAGAGGCAGAATTTGAGAGAGAGAAAGAGGGAGGGAAGGAAGGAGAGAGAGAGAAAGAGAGAAATAGAAAAAGGAACTGCCTCCATAGGCAAACACACACAACATAAGAAACACATAGCCAAAGAGGTCAGGAAAAAGACAAAGATATGGATATATGGAGGCATAAAGTGGTCTACACTCAGAGTCGGGGTACAGAGAAAAGAAACTAAACAGCTGGAGAGGGCAGAGGTGCACACCCACATGCAGAGAGAAAATCCCAGAGAGACAAAGAAAGACAGAGCAGATGAGAGAAAAACAGAGACCCTGGAGAAAGACCTGAGTCAGAGCACAGAGACAAAAAATGGAGACAGACTCTCAGAACCATGCACTTAAATCTGAATTTAACCTAACAGATGAGGAGAGTGTATAGTATGCGATTCTAAACTGTTTGGTGATTTTTACATTAACCTATAACAAAAGAGAACCAAAAAAAAAAATCTTCCTTTATTGAAGAGAGGTTACTTCAGGAGATTGAATGCCTTGGAAAGAAATTGATTTGGTAATACATCCATTTTGCCACATCACTTATAACACAAGCACTGAGCTTGTGCTGCTTGCTCCTGCAGCTGGTTCTGGGTATCAGGGAGGGGGTTGAAACCACATCCTAAGGGGTGTCCGGGAAGGGAAGGGTAGTTGAGTGGGTTCCATGGGTATCCTGAGTAGGAGGACAAGGGGCAAGTTTTCTCTCAGTCTGTGATATAGGAGATAAATAAGAGCCACCACTACATTTTACTTATTTATTAAAACGTATTTATAGGCCATCCTCTTCTAAAAAATGGCCAAAACTACTCAAGTTTTTCTGTGTATCTTCTGCCTTAAATGGCAGAAATAACATGGATTACATTAGCTGCATAATTGAAACATCACTGCCGATTTTCAAGTCTTGCTCCCTAGCTAGACTGGGAGCTCCTAGAGGGCAGGGACTCAGGGGATTTCACATCAGGGCCCCTGACTCAGTCAATGTTTATGAAAGAGGAAAGAGAGTGAGAGAAACAAAAGACAGGGGATACACAGAGAAACAACACAAGATAGACAGAGGCAGTGACAGACAAAAACAGAGAAGAGATACAGCAAAAAGGAGACAGAGACACAGAAGAAAACAGATAGTGCAGAAATAAAAACAGAAAGTGACAAATGAGAGAAAAAATAGAAGACCAAGTTCTAGAGTTCAGGACACAGGACAGAAAGAAGAGGCAGGGTGAGGTGTAGGAAAGACTTCTGGCCTTGAGGCCCAAGCTAGTCTTCCCAGTGCCTCAACCTCCCCTGCCTGTCCTAGTCCTTTACCTGAGCGGCTCTTGCTGTTGGTGAGGATGTCCTGCAGGCGCTCCTGCAGCTTATCTGCCCGTTTCCGCTCCAAATGCAGCTGTCGCTTGAGGTCCTTGAGCTGTGGAGGAACAGGGGGAGAGATGGCAGCTGAGGCCCAGTGGGCCCATAGGTCCCAGGGCATGAGGGGGGCATACTTGGGCACTTCCCCATCTTACTGCAGCACTGCCTTTCTTCTCCAGGATACGCTGTCCATCCACTATGTCTTTCACCTCCTGTAGGATAGAGAAAGCATGGCTGATAGGTGTTGGAATGGTCACATGCAGTCCACTTCCTTGCTGCCCCCTTACTTCCCACTGAGGGGTGCCTGGGGACCACAGAGGAACCACTGACCTGCTTCAGGTTGCTGATGGTCTTTAGGTGGCAGTCCCGCTCCTCCTCAGCCTGTTGGAGCTGATCCCGCACACCCAGTAGCTCCTTCTCCTTGCCCTACAAAGCAGAGGGCAGTTCAGCCCTCAGCTTGGGAAAACCTCAGCACCATACGCCCCCACCCCACTGACTAGGGTCTGCCACTCCCCAGAGAGAAGAATATCATCCACACTAGGCACCTTCAGCTCAGCAGTGTGCTGCTCCTCACACTGCTTAAGGGCTTCCTCTTGTTCCTGCTGCTGCTGCTGCAGAGATTCCTGTAAGACAAGTCCCAGGTCTGGCTACAGCCTCCCAGAAAATATCATGCCCAGTTAGGAGTGGGGGGGAGGGGAGGAGGCTGCAAGAGGTCCCACAGTTTGCAGAAAAGAAACTCCTGCAGGGAATAGTGTGTACCCTTAGACAGTTCATGGAAGTTACCACATCTAAGGCTGCACCTTAGATTCATTCATATCCTAGATATAGATTTGTACATACGTTTGACTTAAAATGTAACACAGCACTTACTACACAATAGGAATATTCTAAGGTTTCTACATATATTAACTTATTTTATATAACCCTCCCATGGTACCTAGATAATAAGTATTACTGCTAGCTATGAAAATGGGCCACAGAGAGGTAAGGTACCTTGCCCAAGGTCATATAACCAGTCCATGGCCCAGACAGGATTTAAACCCATAAAAACAACTAGCTCTTAAAACAATGCTCTTAAAAAAAAAAGAGGGCCTAAATTATTTGATTGGTTCTTTTAAATATCCATTTCATGGAAGATCAAAATGCTGAGCTAAAATGGTGCTTGGTTAAATATAACAGCTTCTTGTGTTATTCGAGAAACAGAATTTTGGTATAATACTTTTGACAATTAGAATTGTGATGCACACATGAAAGCAGTATTTTTTCTTAATCTAAATGTTTCAAGTATTTATATATTCTTAAAATAAACTGTCATTTTAGATTTAAAAAAACAGGTTAATTTGCATAAGTGTTATTCACTGCCTAACACAGTAGCAACTAAAGATGCCTTCAATGTTGTGATAGTATGTCATGAATGTGTAAATACAAAAAAAACTGTATAGGGTGGTGCGATGGTGGCTCAGTAGCAGAATTTTCACCTGCCATGTCAGAGACCCGGGTTTGACTCCCGGTGCCTGCCCATGTTAAAAAAAAAAAAAAGAAAGAAAGAAGCTGAATAAATTTCTGTCCTTACGGAGCATAACAAATGTAGCTTTTTAAGTTCCACTATATTACTTTTTCTTCAATAAATGATTACAATTGTTTTGCTCTTAAAAATTAGAACAAAGAAGAGACTATGCTCTTAACTGCTACATGACACTGCCTCCTATGTATTAATATGATTTTTCCAGAAAATGGCAGTAAACGTTCTTGTTCTAACAAAATTAGTATATTAGAATAATTTTCTGACAGGAGAAGTAGTTTCATGTGGAGGGGATGCCTTTTCAAACATGCACAAAGGCAGGGAAGCCTCACACACCTGACATTGGCCTATATGCTGGTCATCCCCAGATCCCTTCCGGAGAGCTGCTGCTGAGGCCTCAAGCCCAGGGCATTCCAGAAAGTTCTAGGGTCTGATGACTCCTATTCCTCTGGTTTAGCATGGGTGCCCCACCAGTCTCTGTATCTCAACACATACCACCAACTCACCTCAGCTTCCTTCAAGCGCCGTTCAAACCAGCCTTTGGCTCCATCCATGGAATGTACCTGAGCTTGAAGTTCTTCCACTGTCTGCTGGAGAGTCTCCAGCTCCCGTGTTCGGGCCTGGGAGAGAGCAGACAGTCATAGGCCAGGCAGGCACAGGACTTCACGCATGCCATTCACTGACCTATTACCAACATTGTGGTCCCCAGGTTTTAGAGGAGGGAGGCCATCATCTACCTACCCACCTTCTCCTCACGGATCTGCCCACGGAGCTCTTCCTCTTGCCGCTTCTTATCTTCATGTAGCTCTCGGAGCTCACGTTCATAGCGGGCACGCACACCCAGCACCTCCTTCTCATGTCGGAGTCGGACTGCTCCCAGCTCTTCCTTGTGCTGTGACTTTTCCTGCAGTGTTTCCATTGCTAGCTCATCCAGCATGGCCTTCCGCTTCTCAGCACTCTGGGGGCCAGGAGGTTGGGGCAGGAGAATAGCAGTCAACTTCCTGCCCCAATGCTAAAAAAGGCCCCTTACCTTCTCTCCATTCCTAAGGAACTGGCTCACTCACTCATCCATCCTCATGAAACTGATCAACTTTCCTTCCCCTCCCATTTCCATGGACTTGGCCACATCATTCCTCCATCCCCATGTCCTGGGCCAAGACCTACCCCAACACCCCACCACTGCCCCTACTATCCCACCTTTCGAGCCTCCTGCAATTCCTGGCTCAACTGCTCCTTCTCTTGCCCTAGTTCTTGAAGTTGTTCCAGCAGTCGACTATTGGCCCGTAATGACTCCTAATGCAAGAACAAAGGGAGCAAGTTTGATAAAGAGCCCTAATAAGTGCTGGTCACCCTGGATACTTCAGGTAGACCATCTCTTTTAACCCTTCTAAAGTCAGTGTTATTATCCCTATTTTATGGATGAGAAGTATAACAGAGACCACCAGTTGTTCTCTAGTATTCATTCTCCCCTACTTCCCTAGCAAGAGAATAACTTTAAGTTGGGTGCACAGCTGTCTAGCCGACATTTCCTCTCATCTTTTGCAGTAGGGATGGCCATGTGATTAATTTCCGTGTGCAGAAGTGGTAAGTGTAACTTAGGTCATTCTCTTACAGGAAAAAGGAAGGCTGGCCCCTTCCCTATTTCCTCTTTCCCTCCAGCTGGAATGCAAAATATGTTGGGGGCGGGGGAGACTGAGTGACCATCTTGAATGACAAGATAGAAGTCTTGTGTTGAAAGTGGCAGAGCAGAAATGTAGAAGAAACCTGGGTCACTGAGGACTGAAAAGCTATAGTTCCATTCTTGGCCAAGCTATCTGGACTTTTACATGAGAAAGAACTAAACTTCTATGTATTTAATCCACTATGATTTTTGCTTCTATTACAGAATCAGAGTGCATACCCTAACTAATTGGAGAGACTCAGTCTCACAGAATTGAAATGACTTGTCCTAGGACACGCAAGTGCTAATAAGTTAAGGAGCCAGATTAGAACATAGGTCCCCCTGACTCCACTGTCTTCCCACTGCACTTCTTGGGGGACTCCACTGAGCTAGTACTAGGTAACTAAGAGAAGACAGGCCAGGGCCAGAGTTGTCACCTGGAGCTGGGAGTTAAGGTCATCTTTTTGTCCCATGAGGTCGTCATACTCAGCCTGCCGCTGTTGTAACTCAGCTGCCAGTCCAGCAGTCTGTTCCCGGAGCATATTCAGTTCTTGGGTCTTTGCTGTTTGGATCTGAGGAAAGCAGTGGTTATGAGAAGTGTAATGAAAGAGTCCCTGGGGACCAGGTATAGGGCATGGCCTCCCAGTTCTAGGCAGACAGGGAGAGAAGTGGAAAGAGAGCCAAGAGGAGAGAGAGAGAGAGAGAGGGAATTCCAGAGAGAAAAGCAGTGAGAGAAAGAGATCAACAGGAGCCAGACAAATTGTGACATTCATACAATGGAATATTACAGTGATAAAAGAACAGGCCAGTGCTACATATGGACAAACCTCACAGACATAATGCTGCAGCAAAAAAAAAAGCCAGACACAAAAGTGTGTGTGATTCCATTTATATGGTATTAAAGAACAAGCAAAACTAATCTACAGTGATAGAGGTCAGAACAGTGGCTACTCCTGGGTAGGGGGTGTTGATTGAGAAAGGGTATAAGGGAAACTTCTATGACACTGAAAATGTTCTATCTGGCTGATGGTTATAGGGAGACATCATATATATCATATATATGAGACAATCATATATATATGATTTACTGAGCTATACTTAAGATTAGTACACTTCATGTACTTCTGTTGAGAGAGAAACTAGAATATAAGAGAATCAGGGATGGATGGTCAGAGAGAAGAGGGATAAAAGCCAACAGAAAGGAAAACTGAAAATGAAACAAAAACAGAGGCAGGAGAAAAGCATGGTGTTCAGACCACCCTGCCCCAAAATAGGCCAGAAGTGGAGGGAGCTTGGGGAACTAGCAAGGGATCAGCAAGGGCTCCCTGCTGTACTGTACCTGCTCCAGGGCAGCCAGACTAGTCCTCAAGGCACTGTTCTCAGCCAAAAGTCCTTCCACTTGTTCTTGCGCATCTGCACTCTGGATGGACACCTGGTCCCACCCCCACAACAGGTGGGAGCGGGCCCAGAACAAAGGGACAGGACCTACCCGCAGCCAAGAAAGAAAGGAGAGACACACACACACAAGAACCAGGACTGGGGGAAGCAGGACCCCTGGGGCCTTGCCTGCTTGTATACTACCCATTCAGACTCCTTCCACCCTCAAACCCCACCTCCCTGAGCTCATCACCTACAACCTACCTGATCCTGTAAGGCCCGTAGGGCTGCAGCATGCTCCAGGCGCTCCCCCTGCCGCTGATCTCTCAGTTCTGCCAAGGTCTGTGGGGTCCAGGAGGTCAAGGGAGCCCATGCCACACCTCAGCCTCCCCTCAGGTGCATATACCCACAGAGATTCCCTCTTTGACAAACCAATGCATGTTGCCAGCACCTAAGGGTCTCAGACTACCCAGCCACCAGAGATCTCAGGCTTACCCAGACTCCAGGTCATTTACCCACAGGGGCCTCAGACACACTGAACCCCTATGCCACAGCCTCCAAGCAGCTCAGACACAACTAGGTTCCTGCCCTAGGCCCGAATGTTTCCAACTCCCCCAGTCCCTATCCATAAGAGGTCTCAGACTCATCCAGATTCCAGATGGGAACCCCTAGAATCCTCAGACATGCTCAGCCCCCAAGGACTGCAGATTCAATTAGCCCACAGATTTCAGATTCACCCCAACTCCCAGGGGTCTCAGACACACTCAACCCCCATACTCCTAGCTCCCAAGAATCTCAAACCTACCCAAACTCACAGCCCCAGATTATAGAGGTCTCAAACTCACCCAACCTCCTAGTTTTGAGGTCCTGGGGAAGTCTCAGACAGTTCCCTCCCCTCAATCATTCCCATCACCAGTCTGGGGATGTTCAGACCCAGCAAACCACCAGCTCCTAGGGGTTTCAGCTTCATCGACTTCTCTCCCCAGATCCCCACGGGTCTCAGGTTCACCTAGCCCCATGTTTCCAGCTCCTAGGGACCTTAAATCCATAGTTACCATATCCCCCATTCCAAAGGACTTCAGACTCACTTCCCCTAGGGGGAATCCTACAGGCTTTAAACTCATCCAACTCCCAATGGTCAGGACCTCAGAACCACCTAGACTTTTTGCCTAAGCCTTGGAAGTCTCAGACTCACCAGTTTTTGTTCCCAGCCCCCAGGGTTCTCAGGACCACCCAACCCACACTATTCCAGTTCTTAGGTATCTCAGACCCAAACCAGCCCCCACATGCTGAGGGTTTCATATGTACTCAGCCTCCAGCCCCAAGCATCCCACTCTTGGAAATCTTGTAACTACCTAGCTCCTATGTCCTCAGCCTCTGGGAGTGTTAAATTTACTGATACCCAAATTCTAACAGTATCAAAGTCACCCAGCCCCTAGGGATTCCAGATTTACTCCAATTCCTATCCTGAGTCACCATAGATTTATCCAGACTCCTGTCTCCAACCCCCAGTAGTTTCACATTCATCAAAACTCCTGGCATACACTAGTAATACACTTTATTTCCCTTTGGGAAAAAAAACCTGGCAGACAGCCCCCCACTTACTTAGCCCCTGACTTAGATTCACGCAGATTATTTTCCCTACTGCCAGGGGTCTCAGGGTTACCCAGCTCCCATTTTCCTAGCTCCTGGGAGTGGGGTGGTGGTTAGGACCCATCCAGTACCTATATTCCCAAGACAGGAAATCTCAGATTCCCCAACGAGCCTTTGTAGACCTCAGACATCCCAGTCTCACAGCCCTGGTCCCTATCCCAGGGATTTCAGAGCATAACCCCTCCTCACCTGATTGGCAGTCTCAAGTTCCTGCTGTAGCTTCTGGGTTCGAACCAACTGGGCTTTGAGATCAGCTTCTTTACGCTGCTGTAACTCCTCAATCTTGTTCCTAGGAGTGATTGGGATGGGGGGGTAGGTATAATGGGCACAGCTTAAGGTCCATTCTCTCAGCTCTGTGCCAATTGCACTGTCCTACATTGCTGGGCACTGTCCCTGTTGTCCATCAATAGGACAGGGATATATGATGGATGAGGTGGTCTTGCCATGCCTCAAATAGAATAAAAACTGGTCTTTGACCATTCAGGACCTTTGACACTGGTCCAAATGACCCCTGGCAGTTACCTGCTGTCATTGAACAGGGTCTCTTTCTCTGTCTGTAGACGGCAAAAACTGGGTATAGAAAAAGAAGACATAGATGGGCCAGTTCCATAAGTCTTCTACTCTCTAGACCCCCCCCCAAACTATTCCTCATCTCTGAACAAAAGAAACATACCTTTCTTGCTTCTTTTTCAGTTTCTCAGAAAGCTATAGGGAGAAAGGGAACAGAAAGATGGTAACAGTAAGAATAATATTAATCAAAACAAAAATAAACTTAGTAACAACAGACACTTCTTACTAAGTTCTCTCTGGAAGATAGAATTTACTTGTATTACCTCATGGAATCTTCAAAACAGCACTGAGAAGTGAGTACTGCTGGTTTACAAATGGGGAAGCTGAGTCACAGAACAGTTAAGCAATTTGGCCACCCAGCTGGTCAGCGGCAACAACATGATCTCCATCCCAATCCCTCAAGTTCCAAAGTTCAGCTATTCATGACCCCCCAAATATTAATCAATGGCCATGTTATAATATGGCTAGGCTGGGAGGCCTGGAAAGCTGGGCCATGACTTGCTGCCTCACCACTGAGTCTCCAGTTCCTAAGATAAGAGCTAGAATTCTATGAATAATTCTAAAGGAATGAATGAATGAACAAATGGACAAATGAATAAGCAGAGCTTGGGGGAGAGAGAAGGAAGGGATGGAGCCTGCCATGCACAAGACATAATGGGATTACATCAGCCCATTCCATTCTGAAAGCAACTCCTTTGCTTTCAGCCATTTGACAGATGACAAAACTGAGGCTTTGAAGGGGTACTAGGCCCTTTCAAATGATCAGAGGATGCCCAGCAGGTGGGGAATGGGATGGGGCAAAGCTCAGGGAAATGCCTGGCAGCCCCACCTTAGCAAGTTCCTCCTGCAGCCTGGATGTTTCAGCCTGCTTCGAGCTCTGCAGGGAAGGGTGAAGGATGGGGTTGTTGTCAGCAAGGTGGGGGTAAGGCCTCTGATCACCTCTGCCCTCCTGCCTCCCTCACCCTGATCAGTCCATGAGATGATGATGTCACAGACATCTCCGTGGGACCACAGGCAGGGCTAGGGCATCTGCCTACCCCTTGGAACCCTAGCCCCAAAAGACCCATATTCACCTCCAAGCCTTGGAGCTGCTCCCAGAGCAATCTCTTTTCCTCTTTCTCCATCTCCCATTTCAGCTCCACCTCTGCCAAGGGTATGGGGGCTGGGATGGTGGGGGCTGGGCCCCCTGGGGGATCTCCTTGGCCCTCATTGGCAGCTGGGTTCCTCCCGGCTTCTTTCCCATAGTGCTCCTGCAAAGCTGGTGTGTAGGACAGGGATATATAACGGATGAGGCGGTCTTTCCAAGACTCAAATAGAGGAAGAACTGGTCTTTGGCCCTCAGGTAGCAGAGATACTGCCCCAAATGACCCCAAGCCATGTACTACCCACAAGCTGAAAGTTCAGTCCCATCTATACCTCTCAAGAATCTTTTAAGCCCTACCAACCACTGGAATCTGTCTACCATTAAATTAGCTCAAGGTGCTTTCTCAAGCCCCATCCTCAGTCCTCCAGGCCCCACACACAGCCTTCCAAGGTCACACCTACCATGCTACACCCCTACTTCAGCTGAATCCCTCCTATAACATCCTAATTCTCACCCACATCTACAAAGTCCTCCTCTTAACTGCCACCCACTACCCCACAAACTCTAGCTACTTTCCAAAAGTCCACACACCAGGGACCCCCCCATACTTTCATCTCAGACCCTATCTACAACCTGGGCTGAGAATGTTTCCCAAGACTCCTTCATTCACTTCCCACACTTTGCAAATATCTCCTTTTCAATGTTGATCTGCTAATCTCTAACATATACTAGGTTCTAGGCACTGAACTAAATGCAGAATGATAACATCTCTTATCTCTACCACAATCTGTCAGATGGTGGATGTGACTAGGTGAGGAAGCTTTGGCTCAGAGAAGTGAAATGACTTGTCCAAAGTCACACACTGGCTTATGGCAGGGCCAAGCTTGATTCTGCAGCCTTTCCCCTTCCCCTGGGAAGATACAATTTCCTTGCCCTACTCTAGCTCTGAGGTCTCTGCATCCCCAGGAGGGCCTCCATATACCTGCCACGTTCTTCTGCAAGGCTGTGTTTTCTGCCAGCAGTCTCAGCAGCTCCCCATCCACAAGGCTCCCAGCTTGGGCAGCCCCTGCTCTAGCAGCCCCATCTTTCAATTGCTGGTTCTCCTGCTCAAGCTGTTCCATCTGGCTACAGAGCTGAGCAGGGGAACAGGGAGGTGACAGAGAAGCAGAGAATCATAACAATATTCACTGAAACATGGTGCTTGGCACATGCACTTTACACCTGTTCATTCATGTAATTAACATGACAGTCCTTTGAAGTAGGTGTTCTAATTATCCACATTTTACAGATAAGGACACCGAGGCAAAGAGATATTAAGCAACTTCCAATTCACAATCTAGTAAGCAGCAGAGTAAAAGAGGATGAGGATACTGAGAACAAGATTTCCTCTTACCTACCCCAAACCCCATAGATGTAACCAAGACCTCGGGCTCCTTTGGAAGTGATTGGTCACCACAGAGAACCCCACTACCACCCCTCTTCTGTAGGGTCTTGGCCCAGGTCCCACAGACAGCTTTCAGAGCATTTCTAGGGCCAGCACGCTAACAATTCCATCCCTTGGCCTTGAAGGGGTATAAATGCAAATAAAACTAAGCCAGGCCTTACGGAAGTTCTGACAGCAGTCTTGGGGACAAGAGCCCTTGCTCCCATTTTCAGATGAGAATACTGAAGCCCACAGAGAATTTTAATTTTTATTGCTGGGATACTGTCTATACAGAACACTAGTCCTTTCCTCCAGCTCTTACATGACTGGCTTCTTTACATCCTTCAGGACTTTGCTCAAATGGCACCTTTAAAAGTAGCATCCCCTGGTAGACACTCCAGTACTTTCCTTCACAGCACTCTGTTCATTTCTTTCTTACCTAGTGCTTTCTATAATAAAATTTTATTTTGTCACAAATTCTGAAACAAGACTGCTTGGTTGTGAATTACTACTCTGCCATTTACTAGCTATGTGACCTTGGGGTAAATCACTTAATTTCTCTGGGGCTCAGTTTTCCTTATCTGTAAAACAGGGATAATAATAGTAAAACCAACCTCATAGGCTTGTTGCAAGGATTAAATTAATAATGTAAAGTGTGTCACACAGGACCTGGCACACAGTAAATGCTATAGAAATGTCAGCGATCACTACTATTATTATTTATTTACTATGCTATCATCCTCTTCCCCATCCTTCCCCCAGAGTATGAGCTACCTGAGAGTGGGACCATTTTTCAGAACACAGAACACATAGCGGGTGCTCAATAACTCTTTGTTGAAGGAACAACTGAGCTGAAATATGTTAACAGGACTTGACCCCTGGTATCTCTGTGAGTACTTATAGTTCCAGGGAGAAGGAGAAGGAAGGATGTCAAGGAGGGCTTTATATCTGGCAAGGTGCCTGGAACAGGGTAGAAGTTGGGAAATACGAGCTGGATTTATGAAGGAATGCTTGTCCCTGCCTCACCCCACAAGAACCATGATACTATTGAGGCTGGAGGCAAGAAGCAGTGAGAAGTAAGGTAGTAACATCAGCTGTGATGGGAGCACCAGTATCTAACTGTGGGTAGAGGGCAGGGAACCACCGGAAGGTTAAGGATTCATGTGATAAGACCTGCAAGTCAGAAGAATCTCCATGGTGTGAACTGGTAGAGGGAGCTAAAAGTAAAGAGACCAGGAAGGAGGCTCTGAAAACGTAGCAGGTGAGAGGTGGTAATGGCTGAGGCAGGGCAGAGCCACAGGATGGATATAAAACTTTTTTTGTTTTTTTTTTCCTTTGTTCTATTTATTTATTTTTTTATATAAAACTTTTTAAGAGTCAAGAAATACTTTAGAGGGAATATGAATTAATTAGTAAAAGAATAATATTAGTAGCTAACACTTATATAGCTGATACTATGTGCAAGGCTCTGTTCTAAGTGGTTTATATATATTATCCCATTTAATCCTCCCCAAAGTCCCATGAGACAGGTACTGTTATTATCATTATTTTCATTTCAAACATTTGGAAACCAAGAAAGAGGCAGGTAAAGGGTACAGTTAGTAAAAGGTAGAGCCAAGATTTTAATCTAGGCCTCTGGCTCAAGGGCCCTTGTTCTTAACTACTACTTATTAAATTGCTTCTCCTGGTACTTTAACTGCTTTTTTTTCCTTTTTTTAATCTATGCATTATATTCTTAGGTGGAGGCTTGGAAGCACCATTGTTGTTGCCATGAGACTTTTTTCCTTAAAACGCACTAAAATCTTAGAAAATTATTAACCATGAGTATAGAATATAGAAAAGAAAATAAGAGACAATGTCTCTTGTAGGTTTAGAAACAGACTGGACACTAAAATCAGTGAGGCAATAGAATTATCTTATCTAGGATGTATCATCTGAAAGAGTTAGAACCCCAGTTCACTTGAAGAGAAGAAAGAGAAAAGGGAAGCAACTTGAGTACCTTTCCATCCTATATTAAGTACAAGAACTTTACCTAAGATCCCCTGCTCCAAACACCCTGGGACTACATAGCATTAGCTCCAAATTATAAATAAGACTTGAAGCTCAAAGAAAAGGAGTGACTTAGCCAGGAACCAGCTGACCTCTAGGCTTGAAGCCTTCCAATCCCAGCACAGTGGGTGACCCCCATCTGTTAAATCGCTGCCTCGACCTCTCCTTCCCCCACCACCCCAGCAGAAATATGGATCCTGTTTCAGCACCAAGGACAGTACCCCCAGGACCAGCCCCTGTCCAACCATCCTCTGCCGCCTTCTGGTTCAGCCCAAGGGGCCCCTACCCCTTGGATCCCCCATGGCTGCCCACAGCACCAGCACCTTGCTGAACTCGGCCATAAGTGTGCTGTTCTGCAAACGGAAGTCCTCCTCCTGGCTGTGCAGCTTTGCCTGCAGCATCTCATTTTCACTCAGCAGCACCTCAACCTCCTGCAGCGGCAGACATGGGCCAGGTTCTCCAACAGGGGCAGGAAGGATAGGGAAGTAGGGCAAAGAAACAGGGACAGGGAGAAAAAGACAAGGGGGGAGGAGAACATAGGGTAGGGTACACAGAATGACGCAGAGGAGATGAGGAGACACAGGGA